>CAUYQV010060542.1:0-10301 GCA_963574575.1 Galagoides demidoff
AGTTTACTTGAAGAAGGAGAAAAAAAATCCAGATTTTATGAGGCATGAAATAGAATATGACTTAAGAAAAGCAAGCTTATTAATATTTATAAAATGAGAAAAGAAATCACAAATTTGCACATTTTAAGAAAATGCCAAAAATCCCACAAACATCATACAATTCAGAAAGAAGAAATGTGAAGCATACACCAAACGTTTCACCATTTCTAACTTCCCTTTGGCCATGTCCAAAAATTGTGTAGACCCTTTCTGGAATCTCCCAGCATAAAGACACGTGTGACAGGGATAAATCCATTTGAAGAGAATCAAGAGAGAGCAGGACGGCTCCCAGGGCCTTTTGTTCTTGGTGGTAAACAGGTGTCTGGCCACCATCCACAAAGATAAGGACTTATTCTTGGTTTTTCTTATTTGCATGAAATATTTCCAGTTCTTTATTAGGAAGACTCTGAATTATGAAGGATTACATGGTGCTGGCCACAAGAATACAATAATGACTGTGATTATTAACAGTGAGGAGTACAGGAGACCGTCAGTGAGGAGAAGGTGCTTCACAGAGGAGCACTGTCCCCCCAGCATTTATTCTTGGGGTGGCTGCTGAGTAAGGCAGCTCCACGGTTCAGAGACAGTGAGCTCTGCAATTTCTTTAAGAACCAAAAATCTGAAAACCTGTAATGAGCCAGTGTTGCTAGAATTCTCTGAACTTTATTTATTTATTTAATTTTGAGACAGAGCCTCAGGCTGTCCTCCTAGGTAGAGGGCCAGGGAATCACAGCTCACAGCAACCTCCAACTCCTGGGCTCAAGCGAGTCTCCTGCCTCAGCCTCCCAAGTAGCTGGGACCACAGGCGCCCACCACAACGCCCGGCCATTTTTTGGTTGCAGCCGTCATTGTTGTTTGGAGGGCCTGGGCTGGGGATTTGAACCTGCCACCTTGGGTGTATATGGCTGACGCCTTAGCCGCTTGAGCCACAGGTGCCGAGCCAATCCTTATATTCTTAGTGCACATTTTAATAGTGTGCAATAGTGATATTACGGTTCAGAATTTTACTTCTCGGTCTACCTGTTTTCTCTAAGCTAAATTTTAAAGAGAATAAAAACTCCTGATTTGACATATTAGTATGCTATTAATCTTAAGTGAGTACATCCTAAATTTGCATGCACTGGTCTTGAATCTTAGAAGTGTACCTTTGTTTCAATTTGTAGGTCGTTGTATACAAGTAGAGTTCATTGTATGTAATCTCCCTTGTCTCCGTTTTCAGTTTCACTTTCCATGGTTTGGGGTCAAAAAATATTAAGTGGGGCTCAGCAGCTTGGACACCAGCCACAAACACTGGAAGTGGCAGTTTCGAATTCGGCCTGGGCCTGCCAAACAACAGTGACAACTATAAGGAAAAAAAGAGCTGGGTGTTGTGGCAGGCGCCTGTAGTCCTAGCTACTTGGGAGGCTGAGGCAAGAGGATCGCTTAAGCTCAAGAGTTTGAGGTTGCTGCGAGCTGTGACACCATAGTATTCTACCGAGGGTGACATAGTGAGACTCTGTCTCAAAAAAAAAAAATATGTATATATATATATATATATATAAAATGGAAAATTCTAAAAATAAATAATAAGTTTTAAATTGTATACTGTCTTGAATATTACAGTGAAATCTCTTGCTGCCAGCTATTTCCCATCCTGTCATACACTATCCCTTTGTTAGGGATAACTTAGCCTATCTACACTATATGCACTACCCACCCATTAGTCACTAAGAAGTTATCTCAGTTATTAGAGCAACTGTAGTGGTGTAGCAGTGCTTATGCTCAAATAACTCTTACTGTACTTAATAATGACCTCAAAGCACAAGAATAATGATGGTAGCTAGCGATTTGAGATGCCGTAGAAAGTGTTTTAAGTGAAAAAGTGAAAGTTCTTAACTTAATTAGAAAAGGGAAAAAACCATATGCTGAAGTTGCTAAGTTGTATGGTAAGAACAGATGTAACCGTGAAATTGTGAAGAAGGAAAAAGAAATGTGTGGTAGTTTTGCTGTTGCATCTCAAACTGCAAAAGTAGCCACAACACATTTGTAAGTGGTTAGTTAATATAGAAAAGGAATTAAATTTGTGGGTGGAAGATATGAATAAAAACATGTTTTGAGTTTGGTACTATCTGAAGTTTCCAGCATCTGCTGGGGGAGGGAGGGTCTTAGAATATATTTCCTGTGTATGGGGGGGCTACTGTATTTTACCATTAGATCTTTATATGTTACTTGACTGATTGTAAAAGAACTAGGAGACTTTAACTTATATTTAATTGGTGACAACCTTTTGAAGATGTTTGAGAAGCTTGTTGAAAGGTTAGAGGATACAGCTTTGTGGACATTGAATGGAAATCTCCAAGTAGAAAGAGTGCCATAGAACGTGCCTAATGCATGACTGGAGGTATTTTAAACTTTCCTTTTTCCTATTCCTTTGACAGGATGCAAATTCAATTAAAAAAATATTTTATATGAAAAAGGCAGAAATTGAACATCAGGAAATGGCTAAGTCAAGCCTTCGAGTGAGGTACGTTAAAATGTCTAAAATCCTTATGCCTTTATATTTTCTAGTTAGTGACAACAAGACTTATATTGTGGGCAGTGCCTGTGGCTCAGTGGGTAGGGTGCTGGCCCCATATACCGAGGGTGGCGGGTTCAAACCCGACCCCAGCCAAACTGCAACAAAAAAACAGGCAGGCGTTATGGCAGGTACCTGTAGTCCGAGCTACTTGGGAGGCTAAGGCAAGAGAATCACCTAAGCCTAGGAGTTGGAGGTTGCTGTGAGCTGTGATGGAACGACACTCTACAGAGGGTGATAAAGTGAGACTCTGTCTCAAAAAAAAAAAAAAGACTTATGTTGCTTTTCAAGATTATACTTAGGACAGCACCTGTGGCTCAATGAGCAGGGCACTGGCCCCGTATACCAAGGGTGGTGGGTTCAAATCCGGCCCCAGCCAAACTGCAACCAAAAAATATGTATGTAATATATATTCTACACATATATCATAATAGTAAATATGTATGGAATATTGTGGTATTTGTATATAATAGTATATATTCATATTTGCAATAAGGGTATTTGGCTAAGTATTTAGTCAGGAGATCTAAACTCTCATGCTGGATTTTCCTTGTACTGGAACTATGGTTTTGAACAAGTCTTAGTTTCTTCCTACCTGAAATGGGAATGTTGGATGACTACTTTCAAAGATTTCTTTTGGCCCTGACATTTGTTTTAATACCAGGTAGGTCCTCTGGTCACTGCAGTGACCAGAAGCTCTCTAGGATCAGCCCCAGGCTCTTTTCCTTTGCAGAGTCCCGCAGGTGCTAGAGCAGAGTTGGCTGCGTAGTAGAGGCTCAGAAATATTTTAGCTAGCATTTCTATTTAGTAAAGAAGATAATGTTTGTCATTTTTTGTTATTTACCTAAGATTCTGTTTTCAGCTATCAAGTTTCTGAGCTTTTTTATCTTTTCTCTGGATAGGACTCCATCGAATTTGGCTACAGCCAGGCTGACAGGTCCTTCACACAGTAAAGGCAGCCTTGGTGAAGAAAGAAATCCCAGTAGCAAGTATTACCGGTGAGAGAAAGATGTTTAATCTGAGAGCCAACCTGTGGTTATGGAGATAGATATACTAGTGTTTAATAGTTACTTGAAGGAATATTTTTGAGTATAGTTGGATTATTATGAAATTTTGTCATCAAATGCTATATTTAAAAGTTTGAGGTGCTGCAGTAGACCTATATCACCTTATAGACACTGATGAAGCATTGTTTGTCAGGTAGTGTTAAATGTTAGTTATCAGTAAAATGTGGAGTTAACGATAATACTAATAGGTTTTGTGTTCGTAGTAGAATTTGTATCATTGTAAAATATGAGAATCTTAGAATTATTGGCGACTATAATGAATTTTTATTTTCCCAAAAATAAATTGTAGTGCTACAATTAAGTTAAAAGCAAATTGCAAATAGCTCACTCTAGCCTTTAAGCTGCCACTCCCTTTTTACTGAAAGAAAAAATTATTTTCTTGGCTAAGATTGATTATGAGAAACATGAAGCAGTACAGAGGTAAACTGAGGAGTCATTTGAATGGAAATTGTTTTACCTTGATAATAATGCTTTTTAATACTTCCTATTTCCTGTAGAGTAGCATAATTTTTAAAACATCTTTGCATTTCTTCTAATTGCTTACTTTTCTTTGTAGTAATAAAAGAGCAGTCCAAGGAGGTCGTTTATCAGCAATTACCATGGCACTTCAATATGGCTCAGAAAGTGAAGAGGATGCTGCTTTAGCTGGTAGGCATTAGGTTGTGAGTAGTTAGATGCCTTCTTAATGGATCCTTTTGGCTAAGGGAAATTACAGTGACTTTGGTCCAGCCTGGACTTTGTTGAGTTTTAGAATACATACTACATTATTTTGTTGTATTTGATTATACTCCGGTTAGCAAATTTATCAAAAGCTTATTGCTTTTTTTTGTGTTAAAGCTCTATCTGGATAGATAAATACTTCTTCAAAAATGAGGCTGAGGCAAGTGGATTGCTTGAGCTCAAGAGTTCGACTGAGCAAGAGCAACACCCCATCTCTACTAAAAAGAAAAAGAAAAAGAAAAAATAGTCAGGCTCGGCGCCTGTGGCTCAATCGGCTAAGGCGCCAGCCACGTACACCTAAGGTAGCGGGTTCGAATCCCCAGCCCGGGCCTGCCAAACAACAATAATGGCTGCAACCAAAAAATGGCTGGGCATTGTGGTGGGTGCCTGTGGTCCCAGCTACTTGGGAGGCGGAGGCAGGAGATTCACTTGAGTCCAGGAGTTGGAGGTTGCTATGAGCTGTGATGCCATGGCCCTCTACCCAGGGGGATAGCTTGAGGCTCCGTCTCAAAAAAAAAAAAAAAGAAAAGAAAAGAAAAAATAGTCGGGCATTGTAGCAGGCATCTGTAGTCCCAGCCACTTGGCAGACTGAGGCAAAGAGTTTGAGCTTGCTGAACTATGATGCCTTAGCACTCTACCCAGGGTGACAAAGTGAGATTCTGTCCTAGAAAAAAAAAAAAAATACAAAAGCAAAACCTATAATGATAAATAGTACTGGAGAAACCATTAGGAAAACTCAAAGAAAAATTGATACTATGTCAGATTTTCAAGCTGTTGGCTTATATTTTCAGTAGGCTCTAATTTCTTCTTGGCTACAGCTTATGATTTAAAGGCAAATACAAATTATAATCAGAGTAGTGTGGTAAATTGTCATTTAAACAAGGCCGATGAATGGTGCTGGGCGCTAGAAATCAGTGTAGGAAAATAAATAGATAAAAGATAGTAGTAAGGGTATACTTGATTCATTGTCATTCTTTTAAGTGTGATATATTTTTCTTTTTACTGCAGATATTTCTTTGTAGAGGTAAAATTGTTTCATTAAATTATTCTGGCATAACTTTCAATTTTATAATCAAATGTGGTACAACAAATTTCTCTAGTTGTATCTTATTTTTAATTGAATTATTATTATAATGATTTTTGAAGTATTTTTAAATCTGTTAGAAATATTTGATAATCACTATAGACTATTAGGAATAAATTTAATTTTTCAACACATCTATACAACTCAACTAAGTGGGGGAGGTGTTTGTTTGTTTGTTTTTAGTTTTGTTTTGAGTTTTTACTCAAATTGGGCCTGGTCTTATCAAAAACTGAAAGAAAAGATCTTTCTCTTAGCTTTGTTTTTTACTGATTATAAAAGCGACATGTTTTATGTTTAGATTTTCTCCTACTATTTCATTCCTTCATTAACTCTGTGGTAGCACAACAAATGAAAGGAAAATCACACCATTTGTAAGCTTCCTAAAAAACATTTTTTATACTTTTTTATTCTAATAAATAGTACATCTATAACAGGAGGATTCTTATGCAGTTAGCTATGAAAAAAATGAAGCAGATACCAGCCAGCTTTTTTGGTAGCAGATGCATTAGGCTATCATTCAGAACCCATTCATTATTTATTTATCTGTCTGTCTATTTATCTATCTTTCTATTTTGGAGACAGAATCTCAAGCTGTCACCCTGGGTAGAGTGCCATGGCATCATCATATCTCACAGCAACTCCAACTCTTGGGCTCAAGCAATCCTCTTGTCTTGGTTTTTCTAATTTTAGTAGAGTCAGGGTCTTGCTCTTGCTCAGACTGGTCTCAAACTCATGAGCTTAAGCTATCCACCTGACTCAGCCTCCCAGAGTGCTTGTAGGATTACAAGCATGAGCCCACTGCACTGGACTTTCATTTTTAATTTAATCAAGACTGATACATTTTACTTTCTCCTTTTGGCCGTGAAAACACTTAGGGATAGGTATAGTGAAAATAGCAAAAAGAGTTTAACTCATGATGTTAGAGCAGCAGGGAAGAGCCCATAAATAGCAGGCATGAGAATTCAAAAGATGTTGCCTGGCTTTTTAAGGTGATTCAGTTTAGCAGTAAACTATGCCAGTGCAACTGAGGCCCTGGGGGGATGTGGAGGAATGTGGAGCACCCGGTGGCAGTCACTATGAGAACAAAAATAGAATGGGGATAGAATAAGAAAAACAGATAAAACCTTCAATCCTTCCTCTACCAACAAAAATAAGATAAGAAGAAAAAAAAAAAAAAGGCACAGCGCCTGTCGCACAGTGGTTATGGCACCAGCCACATACACAGAGGCTGACAGGTTTGAACCCGGCCCGGGCCAGCTAAACAACAATCACAACTGCAACAAAAAAATAGCTGGGTGTTGTGGTAGGCGCCTGTAGTCCCAGCTACATGAGAGGCTAAGGCAAGAGAATCACTTAAGCCCAAGAGTTTGAGGTTGCTGTGAGCTGTGACAGCATGGCACTCTACCAAGGGTGACAGAGTGAGACTGTCTCTTAAAAAAATAAAAAAATACGCATAACACAAAAAAAC
This sequence comes from Galagoides demidoff, assembly GCA_963574575.1. Taxonomy (NCBI): domain Eukaryota; kingdom Metazoa; phylum Chordata; class Mammalia; order Primates; family Galagidae; genus Galagoides; species Galagoides demidoff. The sequence goes on from CAUYQV010060542.1 coordinate 6,933, forward strand.
CCACGAAAGGTGGGATATGTAGAAAACATAAAGATGAGAGAAACAAGTCAAAAAATTCTGTTAGGAATTACATCAGTGTTAATGGCCTAAATTTGCCAATTAAGACAGCTTTTTAAAAATTAGATTATATACAGGTTATAAGAGACACATCTTAAATATAAAAACATAGGAAAGTTGAATGTAAAAGGGTGGAAAAACATATACCAAGCAAATAACTGAAGAGTAGCTACATTAATTTCCAATAGAGACCATTACAAAGATTGGCCTCATAATGGTAAATAGGTTTATTTCATCAGGAAGATAAATTCTAAAAGAGCTTAAAATATGTAAAACAAGGCTTGATGCCTGTAGCTCAAGCAGCTAACAAGCGGCTAAGCACCAGCCACATACACCAGAGCTGGTGGGTTCGAATCCAGCCCAGGCCCGCCAAACAACAGTGACACTACAACCATAAAATAGCTGGACATTGTGGTGGGTGCCTGTAGTCCCAGCTACTTGGGAGGCTGAGGCAAGAGAATCGCTTAAGCCCAGGTGTTGGAGGTTGCTATGAGCTGTGATGCCATAGCACTCTACCCAGGGTGACAGCTTGAGGCTCTGTCTCAAAAAAAAAAAGAAAAAAATATATATATGTAAAACAAGGAGGTGGAACTTACTGAGAAATTGAAAGCACTACCCTTTGAGTAGGATATCCCTTCTCACTTGTAGATAGGCAGATAAAATACCAGTGAAGTTCAAGATTTGAACACACTTCTTCATCAATATGTTTCCTATTGCTGTTGATGCAAATTACCACAAATTTAGTGGCTTAAAACAATGAAGAGTTATTCTCTTACAGTTCAGGTCAGAAGTCTAAAATCCAAATGTCAGCAGGCTAACATTCCTTCTTCATGTTCATAGGGAAAATTAGTTTCCTTCACTTTTCTAGCTTCTAGAAGTAACCAGTATTCCTTGGCTCAGGCCTCTCCATCTTCAAAACACAGCACTCCAGCCTCTGAATCTGTTAGCCGGTCTTCCTTTGAACTCTTGCCTCCCTCTTATAAGGACGCTTATGATTACATTTACCCCACATGATTGAGAGATTAATTCAGTTTAGTCTCCTTCTGTTAACATTTTTGACTTAATCATATCTGACAAGACCCTTTTGCCACGTAAAGTAACATTCACATGTTCTGTGGGTTAGGACATGAATATGTTTTTGTTGCCCATATTTCACCTACCTCAATAAGCTTGATAATAATGTACATGTATTCTGGGCAGTGCCTGTGGCTCAGTGAGTAGGCGCTGGCCCCCTATACTGTGAATGGCGGGTTCAAACCCTGCCCTGGCCAAACTGCAACAAAAAATTAGCCAGGCCTTGTGGCAGGAGCCTGTAGTCTCAGCTACTTGGGTGGCTGAGGCAAGAGAATTGCCTAAGCCCAGGAGTTGGAGGTGGCTGTGAACTGTGTGATGCCACGGCAGTCTACTGAGGGTGATAAAGAGAGACTCTGTTTCTACAAAAATAATAATAATAATAATAATGTACATGTATTCTATAATTAGAGTACTTATTCTTCCCAGGTTCACATTTACAAAAATTGACCACGTACTCAGCCTTAAAGACAAATTTCAGCTCAGTGCCTGTGGCTCAAATGGCTAAGGTGCCAGCCACATACACCTGAGCTGGCCAGTTCGAATCCAGCCTGGGCCTGCCAAACAACGACAGCTGCAACCAAAAAATAGCCAGGCCTGGCGGGCGCCTGTAGACCCAGCTACCTGGGAGGCGGAGGCAGACTCACTTGAGCCCAGGAGTTGGAGGTTGCTGTGAGCTGTGACACCATGGCACTCTACCGAGGGCAACAAAATGAGACTCTATCTCTAAAAAAAAAGAGGAACCATTTAAAGACAGCTTGGTGGGCATAGGTTTAGGCAATCAGGGTCTGCTAATTGGTTGGTTTCAGAGTGGAACCATCAGTCCTTTGGTGTGGGCCAGAGGTGGGTCAGCCCATCCACTAGAATGCAGTTCCTTGGATAAGGGGCATCCAAGACCAGTTGAGTCATTTCCTTGGTCTTGCTGGGGTGGGGTCTGTTACTGGAATGCAAGACCTGGAAGATAATCTCAAAAACTACCCCTAGGTTCCAAATAGGTGATGTTCTGTATGGAAAAAATTAACAGTCTTTATAACCAACAGCCATGCCTGACTCTAAGGTAAAGAAGCAAACCAAGGGTACAGTAGCTGATTATTATTATGTTAGCTAAGTTCACAAAGTCTTAGGGCCCTTACTCTAGCTCTCACTTTATACACTTCCATCAGTTTGTTTTCTTTGTGCGGTTTTTTTTTTTTTTTTTGAGACAGTCTCCCTTTTTTGCCCTTGGGACTACAGGCGCCTGATACAATGCCCGGCTATTTTTTTTTTTTTTTTTTTTTTTTTGCAGTTTTTGGCCTGGGCTGGGTTTGAACCCGCCACCTCTGGCATATGGGGCCTGCAGCCCATCCTTTTGAGCCACAGGCGCTGCCCCCTGGCTATTTTTGTGTTGCAGTTGTCATTGTTGTTTAGCAGGCCCAGGCCAGGTGCATGTGGCTAGTACCCTACCCACTGAACTACAGGCACTGAGCCTCATCAGTTTGTTTTTATGATTACCTTCTACCTAAAAATTCTTTCAGTAAGAGAATATATCATTCCTCTGGGATGTTATAGATCAATGAGGTAAAGTCACAAAAGACACACAGCTAAGTCTTGTGTGGCAGTTTCAGCCCAATCTAAATTTATTCATGATGTTACTTTGGTTCTGAAATCTCTGAAAGGCTACTTACTCCTTTTGGCCAAGCATAGTAAGGAGTCTCTGAAAACACATTTTAAAAGTGAAACTATTTTGCAACCTTTTAAACCAGTGTAACTGGGCAGTGCCTGTGGCTCAGTGGGTAGGGCACCAGCCTCATATACTGAGGGTAGCGGGTTCGAACCCGGCTCCAGCCAGAGTGCAACAACAACAAAAAAACAGCCAAGAGTTTTGGCGGGCGCCTGTAGTCCCAGCTACTCAGGAAGCTGAGGCAACAGAATCGCCTAAGCCTAAGAGCTGGAGGTTGCTGTGAGCTGTGACACCAAGAAACTCTACTGAGGATGATGAAGTGAGACTCTGTCTCTAAAAAGTAAATAAATAAATAAACCAGAATAACTTTTACTATTTCACATTCTATTTCTGTGTAATATTTCTCTAAATGTACAACTATATTACACATTTTGAACATGATTTTTTTTTTTTTTTTTTTGAGACGGAGCCTCAAGCTATCCCCCTGGGTAGAGTGCCATGGCATCACAGCTCATAGCAACCTCCAACTCCTGGGCTCAAGCGAGTCTCCTGCCTCCGCCTCCCAAGCAGCTGGGACCACA
>CAUYQV010060547.1:0-12753 GCA_963574575.1 Galagoides demidoff
GGCGGGCACCTGTGGTCCTAGCTACTTGGGAGGCTGAGGCAGGAGACTCGCTTGAGCCCAGGAGTTGGAGGTTGCTATGAGCTGTGATGCCATGGCACTCTACCCAGGGGAATAGCTTGAGGCTCCGTCTCAAAAAAAAAAAAAAAGATGTGGCTTATAAAGCACAAAGACCTATTCAGGTTACTTTAAGTAAGGAAGTGGTTGATTTGAGAAGAGAGGAATCTCACAGAAGGTAAGGGCAGGAAATGATACCAGGCAGCACGGGCGTCAGACTCAACCCTCACCCTCAGGTTTCAGATTCCTCAGGGGAGCACCAGCGGGGCTTACCTCATCTTCTGGATGGAGTTCCTCTTACTCACAGGCTGAATGCTAACCTCCCCCATATCCTCCCAGGTGCCTGTCCTCCCCACTAAAACACAAGCTGCTTGGGGATAAGGACTATGTCTTGTGTACAATTATTTTCCCAGCACCCAGCTCTCTAAGCAAAAGAACATGAACTTGATGGACTTTGATAAACCAGCACTATGTTAAAATAATGCTTTCAAACGGAAATACTGTAAGTCTGTACTTGTCGCTCTCACACAGGCCACCTTGTATGTCTACATTTCTCTAAAAGCACCTGCTGTCTTCCTGGTTGTTCAGGTGTCCAGCCAAGAGCATGCCCTGAAGGCCAGCTCCCGCTCTGTAACCCCTCAGCACCCTGTGTAACCAACCCGTGTGGAATACACGAGAATGCAGTCCCCTTTACGGGCTGCACAAATGTCAACGTGCAAATAAAGTTATACCAAATCCTCTCTGATTTTTGGATTGAACAATAAAACAGTTTAAATGAGGACGTTTCTTGCTCTGGATAAATATAAAGTGAATTTGAAATGCCATCAAGACTCCAAGAATTGTAAAATACAGTGTTAACATAGCTGTCTTATTAACATAGATGGATTCATAGGGGTAAAAAACAATAGCAAATTTCTACATCTAAAAAATTCTAAAGCACATACCTGCAAAAAAGCAAATGAGCCCTTCTGCAAAACATATATTCGGTTCATTTTCCACATATAGTCTAGGTCTGCTCTGGAAAAAGGTTTAATAGACTTGAAACCAGTAGACTGTCTTCCTCTCGTTTCATTCTGTCAGTTTTCATTCGACACCCAGGTATTGATGCATACTCAGCTTCAGGTCTGGGCTTCCAGACACGAATCTTATTTATCTACCAATGAACACACTAGCAATCCCGTAAGTGGGTACATTGGTTTCTTAAGCTTAGGTGAATTGTTTATTATTTTAATCTTGAACCCCAGGACAAAAGCAGACAGTACAAGAGAAGGTGAAGGCGATATTTGAAGGCCTGTCTGAGGAATACGGCTGTCTTGGAGGGTTAGGCCCATAGGCTTCCTGACAACACTGACTACCCAAAGGTGCCAGACTCTCCAGATGTTGAGGAGGGTGCAAATGCCCATAGGGCCAGTGGAGGGCGCCACTATGGTGAAACCAAAAGGAATAAAGATCCTTTAACATCTTTGGGAGACTCTGATGTTCACGGTGTTTTGGGAAACATATTTAAGTTTGCAAAGCACTTTCCCGTAAAAGACCTCTGATACCAAGAAAACACACCTCTTCAATTTTTCAGTGGGGAAAACTGCCTTCGGTGATTGTGACACTCAAGGTTGCTCCCAGCACAGGGCAGGGTGGCTCCACATCGGGTTCTCTCCCCCCACATCACTCACCCATCCATTCCCCTCTGGATTCACATGGAGAATGGAAAGGGAATGTGTTGTGTGAGGCAACATGGCTTCTGTAAGTGCCTGCCTCGCCCCTCGCTGTCTATTCAGCAGTGCAGACCCAGCGAGCTCGTTTCCATGTGCCTGATCAGGGCTGACGGGCGCTCACACTGAGTACAGAACCTCTCCAACAGCACAGCCGAGCGATGATTACACTGCTGAAAATTTGTGTTGGCGCCTCACACAGCAAGAAATAAAATTTTAAATTAAAAGCTTTACACAGTGTTCACTAGAGCCTGGCATTTTTGTCATTATGAGAACTATTTTTGCCATTAGGATATAATTTTTGAAGAAAAAGACTGTTCCCTTAACTATCGGTTTCTTAGCAATGGAAGATGCTAATGGAAACAGAATACGGAGGATTTTGCAGCTTTCTTCAAGAAGTAAAAAAACCAATTACATTGGGTCAGTGTTTTCCAACTTCCCATCCAGTACCCAGAGCCAATTTCGTCACCTCCAACAGCTCCCTCCTCAGACACCATCCTCAGAGGTAACTGATGTCTTCACCTTCTCTTGTACTGTCTACTTTTGTCCTGGGGTTCAAGATTAAAATAATAAACAATTCACCTAAGCTTGGTGTCATTTGAGGTTTGAAAAATAAACGACCAAATGGGAAGGTGTCTCCCAACCACACGAATCTACCTCCTATGAATACAGCACTAACGGCTTGGTGCCTGTGGCTCAAGTGACTAAGGCGCCAGTCATATCTACCTAAGGTGGTGAGTTCAAATCCATCTTGGGCCTGCCAAACAACAATGAATACAGCACTAACCCTATGAATAGAGAGCAGCATGCATTCCTCAGAGGGAGTCGCGATACTCATTAATGCCTACAGGGGTGGCCCCAGAAATTCCAGAAACACTCAGGCATCCCATTAGATACACAGACTCTCAGGCCTAAGCCCAGATCGACAAAATCAGGATTTCTGGCAGTGAAGCCTAAAAGTCTGTGTTTTTAACATCTTTGGGAGACTCGGATATTCACGGTGGTTTGGGAAACATATTTAAATCAATGATTCTCAAAGTGTGGTCCAGGGGCCAGCAGCAGCAGCACCTGAGACCATTTAGAAACACAGGTTCACTGATGTGCCCCAGACCTACCGAGTCAGAGAGTGAAATCTGCACTTTCTCGAGTGTGCGTGGTGAAGTTTGAGAAGCATCGATTGAAACAAGAGAATAAATTTCAATTCATAAAAGCATGTATGAAGATCCCCCTAATAAAGGCTTATTGCTACAGGGAAAAGGAGAAGTTCACTTTGTACTATGTTATTTTTAAAATGTTATTTTCTTCCAGTTTTTATTTAGAACTTGCTATGTGCTAAGCAATCTATATGAGAGGTTTCTTTTTTATTATGTTAATTTTTCATGTTAATATAAGGATGTATATGATTAGGCTACATTGTTTGCATATATTAGGTGGCGTCCAAGTTGCAGTTGAGTCCTTCCCCCAGGAGGTTCACCATACACCCCTACACTATACCTGTTAGCTGGGCGCTTACTGAGCCCCCTGCCCCTTCTTGAACTTAATTGTGTTTTTCTCTCACGTGGGCCTGTATTTCTTCATTTACTAGCTTCAAATTAATACTAAGTCCATGGAGTGCTTGCTTTTCCATTCTTTTTGTTTGTTTGTTTTTGACTCTGTCACCCTGGGTACAGTGCCATGGTATCATAGCTCACAACAAACTCAAACTCTTGGGCTCAAGTGATCCTCTTGCCTCAGCCTCCCAAGTAGCTGAGACGACAGGACTAGTTTTCTTTTTTCTATTTTTAGTAGAGATGGGGTCTAATTTCTGCTCAGGCTGGTCTCAAACTCCTGAGCTCAAACAATCCACCACCTCAGCCTCCCAAAGTGCTAGGATTACAGGTGTGAGCCACGGCATCTGGCTTCCTTTTCCATTCTTGAGATACTTTACCAAAGAGAATGTTCTCCCAATCCTTTCAGGTAAATACAAAAGTTGCAAATTCTCTATCTTTCTTATGGCTGAATAGCACTCCATGGTATACAGATACCACAGTTTATTAATCCATTCAGGGGTTAATGGACACTTAGGTTGTTGCCACATCTTTGTGATTAAGAATTGAGCTGCGGCTCGGTGCCTGTGGCTCAAGTGGCTAAGGCACCAGCCGCATACATGTAAGGTGGCAGGTTTGAATCCAGCCCAGACCCGCCAAACAACAATAATGGCTGCAACCAAAAAATAGCCGGGTGCCATGGCAGGTGCCTGTGGTCCCAGCTACTTGGGAGGCGGAGGCAGGAGACTCGCTTGAGCCCAGGAGTTGGAGGTTGCTGTGAGCAGTGAAGCCATAGCACTCAACCTAGAGGGACAGCTTGAGGCTCTATCTAAAAAAAAAAAAAAAAAAAAAGAATTGAGCTGCTATACACATTTAAGTGCAAATTTCCTTGTGGTAAAATGACTTTTTTTTTCTTCTGGGTAGCTAGTAATGGGATCACAAGATCAAATGGAAAGTCTACTGTTAGCTCTTTGAGGATTCTTCATACTTCTTTCCCAGAAGACTGTATTGGTTTGCAATCCCACCATATATTAGAGATTTCTTAAGATACAAGTATTAGTAACTAAAGGAGCTTATGATTTACTAAGACTTAAGGCAGGATCTGGCAAACCTTTTCTGTACAGGGCTATATGGTAAATATTACAGGCTTAGCAGGCCACATGGTGTCTGTTGTGACTACTCAGCTCTGCGGTTATAATGGGAAAGCAGCGGTAGACAAGATGTCAATGAACGTGCATGGCTGTCTCAACAAAATTTTATTTATGGACACTAACATATGCATTTCATATAGCTCTCACAAGTCATGAAATAGTCTTCTAGAGTTTTTCAACCATTTAAAAATGTGTAAGCAATTCTGGAGGCATTACAGTTGAGGGCTAGCCGTGTCCCATGAGAAGTTGTTCACTGTCAAGTAAAGCCAGGAAGGCAGAGACAAACAAAATCTGAGGGTTTGAGTTGCTGTGATGTCATCAACAGAAATGGGAAAGTCAGGGAAAAGCTTTTTCAGAAGGAAAAATGATATGTTCTTTCTGTAGAAACTAGCATTTTCTGTCATTTCCTGTCTTCTTGTTTTCCCACAAAGCGACATGAGTCTTTTCTTGCATTTCTATGTAACAGAAACAGATCTATCACGTAAGCAAGTCCATTTCCTCTCCTGATTCATACCATATTTGACAATCATGTGAAAGTAACACATGTTGAGAGAGTCTTTATGCTCTTTTCCCTTGGATCCAATTTTATCCATTTATTTAGATATGAAAGCCAACATCTCCAACATTAAAAAGCAGACTGTCTTCCATCAGGCATATGCTGCCCTACTTATTCTCTCCTTCAATTACAAGTGGGTAGACATTGGTCATGTTATGGACCACATTCCCTTCTGCAAAACTGCCAGTTTACATGGCCTATTGTAGGCTCCTACACTTTTCGGAACAGGCTTCTTGTTTCTGTTTCATCTTAGACTTCCACAATTAAGTGGCTAAGAATCCAAATGTTAAAGGTTGATATTCACAGAAATATAATACTATTCTAGCAGATAAGTTCCACATGAATCTATGATGTCAGTTATCAAATTCAAGTCCACTGAGAATCCCTGGGCACAGCACTTCAGAGTTGGTACTTTATCATGCTCCTTTACTGATGCCCAGCTAAGTTTGAAAACCACCCTCCACACTACAGTGGCTGTAATGTGACCCATGGAGACTTGCATGCCTATAGCCAGGACATGATGTTGGATGGTGATAGCCAGGAAGTGTCAAAACACCGTGTTTCTGCTCATGGTAGAAACATCTTTATCCAGAACTTAAATTCTGAATTATTCTTCAGAACAAACATAGAAGTCAAGCCAAAATGTCCCTCACTCAGAATAAGCTGAGCAAAACTCAAGTTGATAGATTATAGGACTTCCAGATCAGAGGGGGACGAGCTTTAGAGTGCACTGTGTCTGCTCTCCCTGGCCCTTACTCCTGGCCAACACATCCAGTTATCCAGAAATTCCAGCTCATGACATTAAGGCAAGGACTCCAGATATGTTCTAGATAATCACCGCATCCCTCTACCCCATCCTCCACCTTTGCTCATTCTCAAACATCGCTGGTGTCAATCTTCCAGATTCCTGATTCTATACTTACCCTTAATACCTGCTCGCACCCCCTTTCACTCTCGAGAGTCACCAGATCAACATCCTAGCTTTTTGCCCTTCATCTTTGCTGCACTGCTTTTGTGTCTACTCAATTTGTTTGTTTAGGGGAAAACTTGTGATATAGCATTTGTTCCTGTAGAAATTCCTCCTGGGATAGGAAGAATACAGGACTTTGGACACATAATATATGCATATATATGTGGGTCATTATGAAAGTTTTAAGATACACAAAAATCAAGAAATGTAATATTTGTGCATACAGAAACAAATGGAGCCCTCCCAGCAATACAGATAAGGTGAACAAGTTGAAACTTGCAAGGTGAATCAGAAAGGATGCTATCGACTGTGTTTCTTAGAAGTGAAATAATGGACCATAACACAGTCTGTCCCAAAACTTTTGTAGTGACATACAGATAGATGTATGTCTTTATGTAACTGGGTGATGCAGGGGAATGCTTTGAGAGGTGAGACTTAGAAGAGATAGAAAGCTCATCAAAAGGCTGGGCAAGGTGGTTCATCCCTGTAATCCTAGCACTCTGGGAGGCTGAGGTGGGTAGATTGCCTGAGCTCAGGAATTCAAGCCCAGCCTGAGCAAGAGCAAGACCCTGTCTCTACTAAAAATAGAAAAACTAGGCAGGCGTTATGGCAGGTGCCTGTAGACGCAGCTATTCAGGAGGCTGAGGCAAGAGAATTGCTTGGACCCAAGAGTGTGAGATTGCTATGAACTATGATGCCAAGGCACTCTACCTGGGGCAACAAAGTCAGACTCTGTCTAAAGAAAAAAAAAAAAGGAAAGAGAAAAAAAAAAAAGAAAGAAAGAAAGCTCATCAGGAAAAATGTATTAAAATGGGAGATGCCTACCAAAATTAGAAAAATAATAGAAAAGACAATTAATATCCCGTAAAATGTAGGGGATACATAGATGTAGGGGAAAGCTGAATCAATTTAATTTAAATCTTAGAGAACTTAGAGATCCAGGCTCATGTTGGGATTCCACCATTATATATCATCTAATGCAATGATATTACATTGGGAAGGTTGAGCTTAACATGGAACCAGGATGCTCTGATACTGGGTATGCTAATAGAATGACTAACTCTCCATGTTAGAGTGTAGAGGAGGAAATTTGTAGGGTATGTCTTAGAGAGAGAACACAAAGCAAGCTGGATACCAGGATGATGATGGGGGATGGCATTAAAACTTAAAGAGGTAAATGTAGATATTATAGGGGCAATGGATTTATGAATTCATCTATTCATTTCTTTAATAAATACTTTACATCTATTCTGGGCTCAATACTGTACAATCTTCTGGACAGCCAAAGAAAGGCATGGTCCAGCCCTCAACAGACTCATGTCAAAGTAGAAAAAAAAAAAGTAGAGAAGAGTGATTAGCAAATAAATAACAATAATATTAATAGAATAATAAAATATAATTAAATATAGCTATCAGGGACTCAGATATAACCAAGCCTGAGGTTAAGTAAGTTGAGGTAAGAAGTAATAGAAGATACATAGAAGCAACAGTAGCTAAGGATAAAGGAAAGGCCATTCCAGGAAAGGAGGAAACTTGTGAAAAAGCTTTGAGCCAAAAGAAGTTGGTATATTTGGGGATCTGAGAATATTTAGGATGGAGAGTGTTCAATATTAAAGAAGAAGGGCAAGAGAGGTGTCAGGAGATGAGCCCCAAAAGATCAATAAGGGCCAGATCACAATCATATGTCTTATCAGATAGTTATACCCCAAATGTTACAAGAAAGCACTTAGCATTTTAGGCTAATCAGAAAAATTGAGTAGCATTAGTCTGGAGAGTAGATCTGAAGAGAAGCAAAAGTGGGGTCTGCGAGACCAGTAGAGCTGCCTGCAGAATCCAGGTGAGTTAGGATGAGGGACTTCACTAAGGTGATGGCAGTGGGGAAGGAGACAAGGGATAAAATTCTGGAGAAACAAAAAGATCAAAACTGCAGGCCCTGATGACTGCTGGGCTGTGCCAGGTGAAGGAGAGGCAGGAGTCACCATGATTGCCGGGTAATTTGGTCTGGACGAGTAACAAGATGGGAAGTTTCTATGGGCAGGAGGAAGTTGTTTGGAGACTATACTCACTCATTCTAGGTTGACAATTCATAGGCTGCCCTTCATTTTCACTCCAATCAAAATACAATGAGTCTGTTATCCTTTAACCTTTAATTACAGTTTTCTAAATAACTTGAAAGTAGACACATTTACCATTCAATGTCATGTCATTCAATTGATCGGCACACTCTACCCACTACAAGTTGGAAACGTTATTGATCAAATGCACAGAAGTGCTGACAGTGTATAATCAGCTGCTTGAGATGAAACAGAAATGTATAAGATTAAATTGTTCTTGTCACTAGCATATCTTGAATAATGATCCCTGATTGGTAATGATCATCTGTAGGGTCTGACAGGCCAACTGATCAAAATTAAGAAGTCCAGTTCCGAAAGTCATCCCAACTTTTGGGAACATAAATTGTTTCTCAGTCATGCTGCTAGCTCCTTTGAAGTAGTGCTTACACTACTGATCTTTTGAGAGTATCCAGCCCAACAGCAACATGTGATTAGTTATCAACCTCAGCATGACTTCAAGGGGTCAGAAAGGATCTTCTGCATTAACTTTTCTCTCTCTTACTGGATTAAGAGAGACTCTTTTCTGCATAATTGAAACTTCTAACATTAACTTAAAAAGTCATCATAGTGGTGACACCTGTACAGCCCACACCTGTAATTCCAGCACTCTGGGAGGTCGAGGCAGGTGGCTCACTTGGGCTCAGAAGTTCTAGACCAGCCTGAGCAAAAGTGAGACCCCATCTCCACTAAAAATAGAAAAACTAGCCAGACGTTGTGGCCGGCACCTGCAGTCCCAGCTATTTAGGAGGCTGAGGCAAGAGGATCACTTCAGCCAAAGAGTTTAAGGTTGCTGTGAACTATGATGCATGACACTCTACCAAGGGTGACAAAGTGAGACTGTCTCAAAAATAAATAAAATAAAATAAAATGGCATAGAAAGATTTTCAAGCTTACATACATACAAAATATCCAAGTTCAAGTTCTGGCCGTGATATAGGACCAAAAGCAAGTCACCAAATCTCTCAGACTCATTTTTAATTTTGGAAATCATGTGTTCACTCTGCTGCCCATGGGCTTCATAAGGACACAAAATAGGGAGCAGTTGGGAAAGCACTCTGTGCTTACAGAATTCTTAATTGTTGACACATTCTCATAATTACCACTGCCATTATTATCATCACAGCCCTTATGCTGAAGTCATACGGTACAGGATTGTTCTAGAAGGCATTGTGTAAATACATCTGAGATGAACATGAAGGAAAGGGGATTAGGGTGGGGGCACTTTCTGCCTTCTTACATAAGCATACCTTAATGGTTTCCCTCCCACTTGCCCCCCCTTGCAGTCTGGCTAAGGCAAAACAACAGAACTTCTGAGAGCAATGGACAAACAAATGACAGGGTACTTCCTCTTAGCTGAATTCAGAAAAGAACAAATAATCCAAAACAGAAGGAAACTCAGAGAGAAACTCACAAGAAGATAGTCTTTGAAACAGGAATATATAGCAAGAACAGAAAATACCAACAAATTACAGAAAACAATATGATTTTTGAAAACCTGGGTTTTAGTAGTAGGGCAACTACTATAGGAATAAGAGGTTAGGAAAAAAAAAACCACTCATCATCTAAAAACTACTTTACATGATTGTAGCTTAATTTACTTGGGACTACTTTAAAAGAAGAAATTGGGGACCTACCACAGAAGATATGGAAATGACTAAGAGCCCGTGAGAGATGCTGGGCATCATTAGTTACCGAAGAAACACAAAACGAAACCCCAGCAAGGTACCACATTATACCCGTTAAGATGCCAAGATTCAAAACAGTGAAAGAACAAGTGCTGTTGATGTTATAGAGAAATTGTACCCCACACACTGCAGGCAAGCACAGTAAATGGTACCGCTGCTTTGGAAAATATCCTGGCAGTTCTTGAGAGATTAAACTTGTAATTACCGTATGACTCATCAACTCTATTACTAGGTATATGCCCCAAAGAAATAAAATCTCATGTACACATGAAAAAATTACCCAAACAAGGTGCAAAAACACTATTACAAGTTGTGTGAAATGTATAAATCCTATAAAAATGAAGCTTCAGAGAAGACCAGTGGGAGCAAAACTGACATCCTGAATGAAGAATCTGTGATAGTAAAACTAGACCGAGAAAGCCAGTGAAAGCACGGCTAAGGTTCACAGCTGACGCAAAGAAAAAGAACTCCACAGAACTCAGGACCAAAACAATGAAATCCGAAGTGAGAATAATCACCGTGCCAAAGGACGTAAAAACGCAAGCAAATTTGCAGCCTCTGCTGAGGAACAAATTAAAGATAATTTCAAGATGTCAAATTCTCATACTGAAATCTTAAAGGAATATGAAAAACCACTGGGGAACAATGCTCACCAAAATATACCCCAGTACCTACTTGTCATACCAAAAATTGGAAAGAAGAGAATAGGAGACCTTGAGATGTCACTTTTCTAGAAGAAGAAGAAGGGGGTGTGATTAATGGAATATTTTGGATGGCTCTTTATAGAATATACTGCCTGAGTACAGACACTTAGATAAACTCATCTAGAGGAGTCACGGATGAAATTTCCACCAGGATCCTCTGCTAAGGAATATTACGACTTTTATAACATGTAAATGTCTGGATTTGAAGGCATTGAAGACAAGGCTTGGCAATGAATTACCTGAAGCATTTAATTTTGCTATGTCATCAACCAAAAAGGGAAGGGTTTTTGTTTGTTTTTCTTTTAGGCCACCAGATGGGAAGGAAGCTCAACCAAACCTCTTTGGCTGCTAAGAGGGCACTGTTTGGGAGCATTGAGTCAGAAATCAAAGAAAAACAGGGCAAGCACATCCTTACGAATGATATGTTACATGTTACATGTAATAGAAATAATTGTTGGCTGAGTTGGATGGAGTCTGACACAGAAGGTCATACTTGTTCTAAGCCACACGTCTCTTTTGACTGTCTTGTTTTTCTGAAGATTGGTAACCTCAGGGGAAAGGCTATATTTTTTCCCTAGAGGTAAGAATCCTCTGATCCTCAGACTTTAGCACAAGGCAGGCTCCCAGGGAAATCAATCTCATGCTAAAAGAAAAGGAATAAACTCCAGCAAAGACAATTTTTTTTTCTTTGAAGACTAAAGGTAACTTTTTAAAGTCATAGAAAACCTGAAATAAAATCAATAAAGCCTCACAGCTAAAAATATCCTAAACAGGATGAAAATCTAAAAGGAATGAAAGATAATACATAAGAACTGGTAGATTGTGGGATTAAGGGGAAAATGGTTAGAAATATCAAATAAAAGGATTGATTAGACCATATTTTGAAAAGCACAAAATATAAATAACAGTTTAAAAGTGTTCCAGACTATGTCAAAGGCAAAAGCTAACATCAATTTCGGCTCTCATAGCGTTCTGTAGGAGTATTTAAGATTAACTTATTCTGTTGAAATATATATTAAAGGTAATAACTATGTCAAATATGGTAGAAATAAATAATCACCTTGGCAGACAGTCTTTTCTGGGAAATACGTTTAAAATCAGCCACAGAACCATTTTAATCAAGTGGAATAAAAGAAAGCAACAGTAAAGAAAAAAACTTAGAATAAAAGGAAGTAGTAGAAGGTAGAAATTAAAATGGATAAGGTAAACAAACTAAACTCCGAGAAAAAGGATAGGTCACTGGCATAGAAACAAAATCCAATAATGTGACGCCTATAAGAGACACACTTAAAATTAAAATATGAATGGGCTAAAAGCCAAAGAATAATTTAAAGTCCATCATGTCTGTGCAAATTCAAAAAAATTTTTTTAAAGGTTTATGCTACAGATTAAGAAGGTTATTTTTATACTTTTCTTATTATAAGAAAAGCCTTATGCACATTAAATTTAATAGAATTTATTTGAGCAAATAATTCATAAAATGGGCAGCATTTAGAGCCAGAAGAGATTCGGAGAGTTCTGCCTAACAGTGTGAGCAGCAAGATTATAAGCTGGATATAAAGCAAAGTAGAGAAATCACCAAATTGGCCACAGTGAGGCACCTGGCTTAAACAGGCATATTATGTATTGGCTGCCTGTGGCTGGCTGAAAACTTGGCTGTTGTATGTCTTCTTTTTTTTAATTTCAAACTAATATGAGGGTACAAATTTTTAGGTTATATCATTCTCACTTCCAAGGTAAAGTTCAAGTTGTAGAAGAGCCCCACACCCAAAGTACATGCTAAACCCCCTTGCATTGAGCACATTAGGTAAGATCTCGCCAATTGCCCTCCCTCTTCCTGCCAATCACCCCCTTTCCCCACTCTATCCCTCCTTACTCCTCCCCTCTGCTAGACTATATTTATGTTTTATCATTCATATGAGTGTGTAATTGTTCATGTATTGGTTTCATATTATAATTGATTACATTGGATTATTTTTCCATTCTTGAGATACTTTACTAAGAAGAATGTGTTTCAACTCCATCCAGGTAAACATAAAAGATACAAAATCTCCATCTTTTCTTATGGCTGAATAGAATTCCCTGGTATACATATACCACAGTTTGTTAATCAGTCCATGGGTTGATGGATATTTGGGTAACTTCCAAACTTGGCAATTATGAATTGAGCTGCAATAAACATTCTGGTGCAAATGTCTTTGTGGTAAAATGATTTTTCAGTTCTTCTGGGTAGATATTTAGAAATGGGATTGCAAGAATAAAAGCAAGGTCAACTTTTAGTTCT
>CAUYQV010060552.1:0-14952 GCA_963574575.1 Galagoides demidoff
ATTTCAAATTTAAACTCATTTAGGCCTTACAACAGTTATATGAGATAGGCATTATTCTTACCCCACTTTAGACTCCTTGTGATTCTTTTATATGAACAAACAATCATAATGTCTGTAAATGACCAGATTCTTATTTCTTCCTTTCTATTTTTTTTTTTTTGAGAGTCTCAAGCTGTTGCCCTGGGTAGAGTACTGTGGTATCGCAGCTCACAGCAACCTCCAACTCCTAGGCTTAAGCGATTCTCTTGCCTCAACATCCCAAGTAGGACTCTAGGCGCCTGCCACAATGCCTGGGTATTTTTCGGTTGTAGTTGTCTTTGTTGTTTGGCAGGCCCAGGCTGGGATTTGAACCCACCAGCTCTGGTGTATGTGGCTGGCGCCTTAGCTGCTTGAGCTACAGGAGCAGAGCCTATTTGTTCCTTTCTAATCTTTATGCCATTTATTTATTTTTTCCTATCTTATTACACAGGCCAGGATGGCCAGTACCAGGATGAATAGAAGTAGTGAGAGCAGATGTCCTTTCCTTATCCCTGACTGTAGGGAACACTGTTCACTGTTTCATCACTAAATATGATTTTTAACTGTAGATTGAGGAAATGCCCTTTTATTTTTAATTTTATGGGAGTTTTTTAAAATCACAAATCAACACTAAATGTTGTCAAATACTTTCTTTGAATGTATTAATGATAACATCTGTAGGTAATTTGGTAAATATTGATAATATGGTAAAATACACTGGTTGGTTTTTAAGTGCCACAACTGTGTTACAGTTATATCCCTGAGATACACTCAACTTAGGTGTATATAAAAAGGATAATTGTTCTTTTTTATATATTCTAACTTTTATTTGCTAATATTTGGTAAGGATGTTTGTGTCTGTAGATATTGATCTATAATATTATATTTTTTCATATAGTGTTTTTGTCAGATTTGGGTATCAGGGTTATGCTGGCTTCATAAAATGAGTTAGAGTTGTTCCATCCTGCTCTATTTTCTATTGTGTAAAACATAATATTTTTTCTTAAATGTTTGATACAATTCACATGAATCCACTTGTAGTAGAGTTTTCTTTATGAAAAGGATTTTGATAACACATTCAATGGAGCTGTTAAGATCTTTAGTTTCATCTCATGTCAATTTCAGTACATCATAGTCTTCAAGAAATTTGCCTATTTTTATGAAAACATTTGTATTTATTAACTTAGAGTTGTTTGTTGTAATTTTCATTCCTGATACTGGTAATTTGTATTCCCTCTTTAAAAAAATTTTTTTTCTTGATCAGTCTAATTAAGAATTTATCAATTTTGTTGATTTTTCGAAGAATTGACTTTTGATTTTCTTAATTTTCCTGTTGGTTTTCTGTTTTCCATTTCCTTGATTTCTGACCTTTGTAAAAAATTATTATTCCTTCCCTCTACTTTGGTTTTACTATTTTTTTTTTCTATCTTCTAAAGATGGAATGTTAGGTCCTTGCTTTTATGTCTTTATTCTTTTCTACTATAAGTATTTAAAGCTAAACTTTCCTCTAAGCACTGCTTTAACTATGCCCTGTGAATTTTTTTTTTTTTTTTGAGACAGAGCCTCAAGCTGTCACCCTGGCTAGAGTGCTGTGACATCACAGCTCACAGCAACCTCCAACTCCTGGGCTCAAGCGAGTCTCTTGCCTCAGCCTCCCAAGTAACTGGGACCACAGGCGCCCACAACAACACCCGGCTATTTTTTTTGTGGGTTGCAGCCGTCATTGTTGTTTTGGCGGCCCTGGGCTGGATTCGAACCTGCCATGTTAGGTGTATGTGGCTGGCGCCTTAGCCACTTGAGCCATAGGCACTGAGCCGCCTCGCAAATTTTGATATGTTGCATTTTCATTATCATTTAGCTCAAAATATTATATATCTCCCCCAGAATTCTTCTGTGGCCATGAGTTCTTTAGAAACGTGTTGTCAAGTTCCAAATATTTTGAATTTCCTGGATATCTTATTGCTGTTGATTTTCATTTTTAGTTAAGTTATGATCAGAAAACTTATTTTTTAGGGTTTCAGTCTTTTGAAATTTATTGAGACTTATGTGTAGCACACTATATTTCTGTCTTGCTAACTGCACCATGCACACTTGAAAAGAATGGGAACATTAGGGATATTCAGGTCTTACATGTCTCTACTGATTTTTTTTGTGTTGTTCTAATAATTATTGAGAAAACAATGCTAAAACCTCTGTGATTATGAATTTGTCTTTCTCTTTAAAAACTTCTATCAGTTTTTGCTTTCTAACATTTTATTGTGAAGTACATATGCATTTATTATTATTTTATTCAGATGAATTAACCATTTTAGCATTATAAAATGTCTGTCTTTATATCCAGTAATACTCTTTACCTTAAAATAGGATTCATAGAACATGAATATAGTCTCTGCAGCTTTCTTATGCTTTCTCATTTCATGGTAATATTTTTCCATGCTTTAATTTTCAAGCTACATATTTCTTTATATTTAAAAGGTATGTAAATGATGAATTTTACTTTTTTTTTTTTTCTTTTTACCAGTTTTTGACTGGGGCTAGGTTTAACCTACCACCTCCAGTATATGGGGCCAGCACCCTACTCCTTCAAGCCACAGGTGGTGCTACCCATGAATTTTACTTTTTTATCCACTGTGATGATTTCTGTTTTTAGTTGGAGTGTTTAGTTCATTTACATTTAATGTATTATAATTGCCTATGGGGTAGAATTTAGGTTTACCATTTTATGATTTTTTTCTTTATCCAATCTGCTTTTTTATTCCTGTACCTTGGTGGTTTTTTTTTCGTTTGTTTGTTTTTTGTTTACTTTTTTGGCCTTGTTTTGGACTAATTGAGTATTTTTTAGAATTCTTCATTACTTTAGTTCTTTAAGACGCTGAAGCCAAGATGGAGTTATAAGTGCAAGCGATTTATTGAGTGCAATGCTATCAAAAATTAAAGAGGAGCAAGAGAGAGTGGGAGCCTGTCATGTGTGAAGAGGACAGAAAGAAGGAGGAGGGGGCAGAAAGAGCCTTAGACTGCCCTGCAGTTTTGAGAAAGTCTGTGATACAGGATACTGGCCCAAAGATTGCCTGTAAACAAGCTTTACACTGGGCAGAAATGAGCAAGTGCTGGTATCCCTGCCATGCTCAATTTTGGCTAACTTTGAAGGACATAGCTTTGATTCATTCACAGTAGATCCCAAAGTTCTATAGTAAGATGCTGTCAGCTGGTTGACAAGTTTCTTCCGGAAGGGACAGCCCAGTGGACACCTCCATGGTTGCCACAGATTTCAGTTTAATTTTTTTCTGGCTTTTTAATTTTATCTCTGTGTAATTCTTAGCAGTTGCTCTGGAAATTATCACATATTTTTAACTTTTCAAATTTTAGTTAGAGTTAATACCGTACAGCTTCACATTAAATACTGAACCTTGCAACAGTAGAGTTGCATTCATTGCCCCCTCCTTTGTGTTGTTGTTGTCTTCTATATTACATTTAATGACATTATAAACACCACAATACCGTCTTATACTTTTATTTCAATTTGTTGTATATCTTTTGAACAATTTTAAAAGTGTACACGTCTGTTTTTAATATTTTGCTACACATTTGCCATTTCCAGCGATCTTCATTCCTTCCTGTAGATCCAAATAACCATCGAGTATCCTTTATCTTCATCCTAGAGAACTTTCTTCAATATTTCAGGTCATGCAGGTCTTCTAGAGGTTAAGTATTTTAGGTTTTGCTTTTCTGAAATTGTCTTCATTTGGGCTTCATTGGTAAAGAATAGTTTTGCTGGATATAAAATTCTAGCTTCACAGTTGTTTTCCTATTTGGACTTGAAAAAATCCATTTCATTATTTTCTAGTCTCTATTACCTTTGATGAAAAAGTATTATTACAATTTTCTCCTTTATGCAATAAGCCATTTCCCCCCGGTTGCTTTCAAGATTCTGTCTTTACCTTTGAATTGTAATAGTTTGATATGCTATACCTTTGCATGGATTTTTATTTTGTTTTAGTTTTTATTTATCCAGTTGCGAGTTTGCTGAGACTTTTAAGTTTGTAAACTTACGTATTTTTACTCCAGTTTTATAAAATTTGGGTTATTGTTTCTTCACATATTTTTTTCTGCCTATTTTCTTCCTGTCCTTCCAGAATTCAAATAACACATATGTTAGACCCCCAAGGCTCTGTCCATTAAAAATTTTTTCTCTGTTCTTCAAATTGGATCATTTCTATTGTTCTGTTCTTCAAAATCATTGATAATCATTTTTATTACTTTTACAATCTGTTGTTAGGTCCATCCAGTGGAATTTTGATATTGGATATTCAGATATTGTATTTTGTAATTCTAGAATTTCCATTTGATATTTTTATAACTTCTACCTCTTTCCTGAGATTTCTTTTATACCTTTGAGCATAGTTAGTAATAGCTACTTTAAATCCTTGTCTGCTAATTTCATCGTCTGCATCATCTCATAGTTGGTCTCTTTTGCTTGGTTTCTTCTGATGGTGGGTTATATTTTTGTTTCTTTGCATATCTAGGAATTTTAGTATGTATCTTGGACATTGTGATTAACGCTTTATAGAGATTCTGAATTCTGTCCTATGCTATTAAAGAGCATTTGTTTGTTTTTGGAGGCAGTTAACTTGTTGGAACTCAAATTCCAGTTTAGTCTTCCTATGACAGACAGCAGTAGACATCCCTGTTCAGTTCTTTTCTTCTTAGCTGGGCTGCTTGGAGTCTGCTCCATATGTATTTGTGGTCGGATCAGCCAGCAATTTGATCCGATTGTATGTGCTGACTTTGGGGCTTTCCCTCTGTTGCTATCTTCTCTTTGGGATTTCCTCCTTCATTTTACAGCTGCTCTCGTATCCCTGAACTCTGTTCTCTGGTTTCCTTGCCAGTAAGACTACAGGTTTCCATCTGAGTCTGGCAATTGTATGGAATTGACTGGGGCCTTTCCATAGATGAAAAAATTGTGTAGTTCATCAAGCACCGTTCTTTTTTTTTTTTTTTGAGACGGAGCCTCAAGCTATCCCCCTGGGTAGAGTGCCATGGCATCACAGCTCATAGCAATATCTAACTCCTGGGCTCAAGTGAGTCTCCTGCCTCCGCCTCCCAAGTAGCTGGGACCACAGGCACCTGCCACAACGCCCGGCTATTTTTTGGTTGCAGCCATCATTGTTGTTTGGCGGGCCCGGGCTGGGGATTCGAACCTGCCACCTTAGGTGTATGTGGCTGGCGCCTTAGCCGATTGAGCCACAGGCACCGAGCCAAGCACCATTCTTCTAAATGTCAATGTCCCTTTAGTTGCTACCTACTCTCAGTCACTCTTTAGTTCTTTCAGGTAATTTTGCCGCTGTTGTTGTTTTTAATATTTTATCCAGCGCTTATAATTGTTGTCAGTGGAGGGTTGGTCCAATATGACTTACTTTGATGACCAGAAGCAGAACTTGCTTATCCCACTTTGCAGGTAAATTTAACTCTGTCTCTCTCTCTCATGAGTTTAAGTATCTTATTCAAGGTCATATAGCTGATAAGTGACAGAGCTGTGATTTGAACACAGACAGTTTGGTTCCCAAGTCTTAGAATTCCTTACAAAGGGAGGCTTGTGTAGTATGAACTTTCAGGATAATGGAAAGAAGTTTAGGAAATATTCTGGAACTCGTAGGGCACTATGGTATCTATTTCATATGCACCAGACTTTTCCTGAGGTCTCATTACTCAGTGGCTACTTCATATATATTTGGGTGTTTGCATTATTTTAAATACAAGTTTATATATAAGATGCACTGAAAGATCATGTTGCTCCTGGTTAACCACAAAGTAGATCTCTGGTTATGAAAAATCTCGTATGTTCAAGGTCCTGTGCTATCAGTCATCTTGGCCATCTTACTTAGAACCTGGTGAAGTTTGTGGTGTGGTTCTTCTAGTGATTAAAATAAATCATTTGGAGCAAAGTCATATAGCATATCAACAGTAATATAATGAATATGTTTGAGTTATTTATTGAAGAAATTCAAAACCACAATTATGGCGTAATTAATTGACTTTTAAAAATATAATTTAGCAGATGTGAGCTGTAGGCCTTGACAGCCTAACAACAGGACCAAGTTTGAACAACACTCGTTTTAGAGTTTCTGATCCTCACTCATCACTTCCCCTTTTCTCCTCTAGCCTCAATCAGTTTGAATTAACGTTCATCAAATAATTAATTTCAACTTATTCCTCTTATCCTTTGACTTTATCTTCGTTTTGCATTTTCAAAGTCTGGCTTGTTGCTTATTGATTTTGTGACAGTTCATAAGCCGATTGGCAGGGTAGTGAAATCTTGTTCAAGCATGTTATTTTCAAACTGAAGGAGAAGGCCTATGTATTTGCTTTGAAATTCTCTCAGCATCTCTAACTAGTGCTCGGATACCATCCTGGAGCGACTGGCCAATAAAGAGTAGGGGTTCAATACTTGATTGATTGATAGTTCTGAATCCCAGCCAGTCAGTTCTGGGAAGGTGGGCTTATCTTCCTAGCAAACTAAAACTGAGTCCTTGAAGGCCACGATAAAGATTTTGGCTTTCATCCTAAGAGCAACGGGAAGCTATGCAGAGTTTTAAACGGCTGAGTAACAAGCCCAGATTTAAATTTTTAAAATAACTTCCCTGGATGTTTATGGGATAGTTCAGTATAACCAAGGTCTAGAGTATAAAAATGAATGCAAAAATTAAAAAAAAAATTAAAGTTTAACTGAAAGGTACAATGTGGAAGAATGGATACCCTGGATAGTCTTCAAACAGCCCTCCTAAGTATTCTTTTTCCACAATGAAAATTTGAAAAAAGCTGACAAGCAATGTTTGAGTTTGAGATCGCCTTTTTGGTTTTTTCTGGGGAGGGAAATAGGAACTTGAATGTTGAGCATTTTGCATTTCTGATAAGAGACATTTTATTTATTTATTTATTTATTTATTTTGCGGTTTTTGGCCGGGGCTGGGTTTGAACCCACCACCTCCGGCATATGGGGCTGGTGCCCTACTCCTCTAAGCCACAGGCACCACCCAAGAGACATTTTATTTTTAAATGAACAATTGAAATAATGGAAATATCATGGATTAGGGAATTGAAGATTATAAAGCTATTAAAAACGGCAAGTATATATATTTTTTCTACACGGAAATGAGTATGTTACAGTTGTTAATTTAAAATGATAAAATTAAAAAATTTAATGAACACACTTAAAATCATGAAATAATGTTTTTTAACAAAAATATACAAGATAGACATGAAACTTGTTATACTTTATTAACTGTTTAAAAGTCTGTTGCTTAAAAAAAGAAAACAAAGCTAATAGTATTTCAATAATCATCATAAATCTGACTTTAAAAAACATTGAGATGCAGCTAAGACAGCAAAATTTTTAAGAAATTGAAAGCTTTCATATGAAAACGTACTCTGATATTATTTCATACTTGTGGAGATGGAGAACATTCTAAATAAATCTTGAAGAAAGGAATTGGCAACTCACCAATTAAATGAAGCCTTTAGTTGCTGCTTCAGCTGCTATATGTTGATAGCAGGTTACAACAAGGTTAATCGTGATTTGTTTGATGGGTTTCCCCAAATTTTTATAGGATTTTATGTCTCTTGTGTGCAACTTGCTAAATCATTGTATTCATATGTTTCATTAAAATAAACATTTAAGCTTGCAAATGTAAAATAAATATTGATGGAAAAAGAAAGAGATTTCTCAGAAAAAGAGTCACCTAATGGTAAACTGTGCCCTGGGCAGTAAATGAAGTATCAAGTTGCTCTGTTTTTGTAAACAGTGCAGTTCTGAATTCTGGGCTGAAAAACTGGTAAATGACAGCTCTCTCTAGTATTTCCTGAAGCCGTCTACTGTTTTAGAGCATAAATCGTAAATATACCTTTGAACTGAGACAGTCTCCCTGGACCCATCCTTTTGCGACTCTGACTTCCAGTCTCAATGGAATATTGAAGGGGAGGCTCGATAGAATAAACAGTGGAATCCTTGTCCGGGAATGACTGCCTGGCAATTGTTTCATGGAAAACAGGGAGGGGTGGGGGACAACAACCCTGCTCTGTTCACTGGCTCTTTAATTTAGATTACCAATGATAAAGCTGGGACTCGGGCTACAGAAAGGTAGGATGCACACGCAGAAACATTAGTGCTAATATGCTGCAGAAAGCCAAGATAAATCAGTCCAGCTCTCATACATCACTAAGGGAGAAGCTGATTGCAACTTGACCATGTGCCTGAGTAGTCCCATCAGTGAGAAGAGCAGAATATGGATTAAAAAAAACTAGAATGTACCCTTAGGGCTCCTGCTGCGCTGGACCTGGGGGAAGTGTCTGGTGTAAGTTTCAACTTGTTTTCTCCATATATTTACCAGTGTGTTCCCTGACAGGGAGCTTGTTTCTCTTCTCTGTGCTTTCGTGGAAGCCTCAAGCATGTTTATTTACAGCAGTAGACTTCATTTTGTATAAATGTAATATCAACCTAATAAAGTTCTTAAGAGAGGACAGGTTAGCCCAGTGTTTATCCAGGAGAGAAGTGTAAAAAAAAAAAAAGTGATGTTTGTCCTGACTCTGTGTAGGAAGCCCGTGGGTGAGTTGTATTTTGTTTTTTTTGTTTGTTTGTTTTACCGGGAAGTGGGGGTTAGAGGGGATAGATTTGCAATGAAAACTCCAGTTATTTTGCCATTCTTTAAAAGGAAAAAAAAAATGTATTTGTCACTCAGCGTTTCACTCCTCCTGGGGTCTGTTGTTTTGAAAGACTGTGTTTAAATATGTGAGCCAGCCGGCTTGAAACGCATTATATTTTATGACTGGGATGTTTGTATTGTTTCATATCTGTTATTAGACAAAATAATCATAAAGGGTGTTTTCTATGGACCTTTTTATATTCCAAAATTAAGTACAGATGGTAATTTCCAGCAGTTTTAAAAATTTGTCAATTATTTAATTTAGCATCACTTAAGCATCTGCACAAGGAGAAAGCTGAGATGGTTCAGAAACTGAATGAGCATTGATTGCTAGTCTGAATTGCATCTTTAAAGTTTTTTGCCTCAAATCTCTGATTTCACAGTTTATTTTTACCAAATTAGATTATCATATTTCATTATCGAGCCTGTGAATGGGTGGGACGCTCTCAGATATCCTACATTTTCTGTTAGAACAGTGCTCAAAGCGCCTGCTGATTGTTGCTCAGAGGGAAATTCTCGTGCAGGCTCACCGAGAAGATTGCTTAAATAATGCATGGGCAAGAGCGAGGCAAGATGGAATTTATGGCCCAGACACCGAGGTTGGGCTTTTGTTCAGAGGAGAGGCTACTTAAGCGTGAGCACATAGCATACAGGGAGGCTCCGGGGGAAGCGTGTAACTGGAATCAGTGGCCACATGATGCTGGCCACATGTTATTTCAAAACAAGCCTTAAAGCAACCCACTGAGCCTCCAGTGTGGTAGGCGGGAGGGAGGAAGGGCGAACTCAAAGTGCCCACTGCAAACAGAATCCCCCGACTGCAAATTCCATGGGACAGACACAGGAAGTGGATGTCACACGGGGAAGATGGGGTCCCCCGAGATGCTGGATGTCTGACTGATGAGATACAGCATGGCAGCCTTGTTAGGAAGGAATAAACCTTGACCAAACTGCAGCATTCTCCACACTATGTCTTCCATCTTGTCCTAATTAGAGGAGTACGTCTGCTGAATCTTAATCTCTTTAATTGTTGATAGAGCAGGCATGTGATCTGCTATAAATACACATGAACATTCATTTCTGAAATAATGGCTGTTGCCAAATATATTAGACCGACAGGAGTGCTGGACTAGGGAAGCTGTGCTGAATAGTTGAGTTTTGGAGGTAATGGACCAGTTGAGAATCATTGCACAGCTGGGCCAGCAGCTGCACCCAGTGCTCTGTCAAGTTTGGCCTCTAATTTCCTTGACTTGTCCTTGTTTGACAAAATGATGAACGTAGCAAGAACTTGCTTTAAATGAGCCCACTGCAAGCAAAAAAGACCCTTTCCAAGGAGTCTTTGTCAAAGTGTGGAGTCAACAGCAGCGATGGCCAATTGAGGTATTGATTAGGCGATGGGAAGTCTGAATAATCATAAACATAAAAACCAAAGGCAGCGCTGTAGAATGAGGTAAGCTGGCAGGAGACCAGAGTACATTAAAAGGCAGCATCAGGTCATCACTGTCCTAACCAAAGGACATATGGAAAAATCCCATAATAATATCCAGCAATAATTATCTTGTAGTTAGGAAAAAAATAAATCAGCCTGCAGGCTGGATGGCAGCCCAGTAATCTCAACGCCTTTTTCCTTAACAGTATATTATTCTGATGTTTTTTGGGACTGGGTCAGAAGGAAGTGTCAGAGAGAGCGTTTTATATTAAGAAGAACCCTAGGAATAAACAATGCAATTAGTGGCAGGCAGAGTAGAGATTGTAGCAAAGGCCCCCCCCCCTCCCCGCCCATTCCCTGGCCCTGGCTTGAGCAAGTATTTAATCAGCATTTACTATGTATTTAGCATGTTCTAGACTCACACTCTAACCAACTACATTAAAAGCTCTTGAGAGTTGACACTTGGATTTATGCTTCTCTCTTTTCAATGCCATCTCTTGAAAGCTCTTGGCCTTGATAGGAGAATAACTGTGTCTGTCTTGTTACTTGACTTTGAAGAGGTTGAATATCAAATCCTTGTTATGTAAATGTTTCATTTTTCTGTTGCAATACAGATCACCCTCCTTCAGAGGGCTGGTGACTGGAACACTTGCAGGTGAATTGATTTGCGACAAAATACTTAAGCTCTGGGAGAGCCGGTTCTCTCATTTGGGAAATGAAGAAAATAACACTCATCATTCAGGATTATGAGAATGAAAAGAAAAAAGAAGATGTACCTAGGTGCTAGGAGTTGCTCTGCCCTTGGGATGTAGCAGTGGAATGTACCATACGGATTGAGGGTGCAGGGAGTGTGGGGAGAGATTGAGTCAGGTGGCAGGACAGCTGGCTAGGAGGGTATGACAGGACCATGGATAAGAATATGATCTGAGACAGGGTGGCGCCAGCGGGGGAGAACGAGGAGAAGAGGAGGAATCTGAAATGTTTTAAAGGAGAAAATAACAAAATGTGGCAACAGGTTGTATGAAAATAGGGTGATGATGAAGGAAGAGTGTAAAGAAGAAGAGTCGTGGTGAGGAGGGAAAAGATTATGGGTTTATGATAATGGCCAGGTATGATTTATGTGCGTGTGCGTGTGTGTACTCTCAAAATCAGAAAGCTAAAACAATATATATAAGTCTCCCTTGCTGTATATAAAGTCTATAAGTCTTTCAGAGACTTATCAACTAAGAAAACTAAGATAGAAGAGGAAATTGGGGTGCTCTAGTTAACTTACGTAAAGGGAGAAACAAAAAAAAATCAATAATAAACCAATATTATAGGGCTATTGCTGACAATAGAGTGAAAATTCAAAAGAATTACTTAAAATGGCAAATCTATGTTTGGAGTTTTTCCCAGACCCATAATCATCAAATAATAAGGCTCTTCTGCAATCTTGGAACTTATTTAGGTTTTCCTGAGTTAAAAAATGCCTGTGAGGGGATACAAATAGTGTCAGGGTGAGAAGAAAAACAGCGTGAGGAATGGAAATTCTCAAAATAGCTTGCTTTTCAGGAGGAACTGGGAGCCAAGAGATGGTTCGTGGACCTTTCGCAACCTGACTGTTGATTATAATTTGTCAGTTTGGCAACTGCTATTCCCTAAATAACTTATTGTGATTTTTATGGAAATTCAGGCAAGAATCAAAATTATGCCAACTCCCCCCCCCCAACTGGCAAATAGATTATGTTCCAAAAGTTCATTTACAAGTCCTTTATTGGGCCGATATTGCAAACACATTTAGGTTACTTTTCAAAAGTTTACCCAACCCACCCTATGAGTTAAAATAGCTTAGAAAAAATATATATAAAATAGCAATAAAAAATTAATAGCAAAAGTACTTGTAATGTTAGTAATTAAAATATAACTACCGAGATAGAGAATGGTTTGAATGTAGTGCTTGGGGAAACATAGGTTAATGATGAGATGATTTAGGCTGCTACTACTTAAAAATTTGTGTCCTCCTTCACCGACTTCAACTCCTTTAGTTTTGAAATGTAAAGACTTTCTTGTCCTTATTTCAGGCTCATCACAAATTCTACAAGATCTGCCATGATTAGGATTGTTTTCACAAGGAAAGGGAATGGGGATGAGGGGAGAGAGGGGTAGAGAGAGAGATACCTGAGGTGGCTACAGTAAAAGTTAAGAGAGGAAAGAAAAACAGCGGGTTCGAAGAATGGGTGAGAAAGAGATGTCTGAAGGGAAGAGAAGGGAGCACTCAACACTGAGAAGAGGAACACTTGAGGATGTGTGTTGCTGGAGGGGAAGAGTATTGGGCACATAGCTCCCTAGCTCAGCCACCAGGGGGTGCTTGAGATTTAGAGAAGCGCTCTCTGAGTCCAATACTGCTCATGAGACCTGGTGAGCCTGAGGAATCTCCTCTTTACTTTTCCCATTTTAGGTCCCCTCGTCTTTGCTTCCTTCCCTACTCAGTTTGGATACCACTGCCTGTCGTGTAAACTGTCCTCTTGTCAATACTATCAATTTTCCCATGGGTGCATTCATCCATTCAATAAAAATTTGTAGAGTGATTCCTATGTGTTGGACCTTGGAGTATTAGATACTTGGAAATGAATACATTCCTGATACACGTCTGCCCTTCTCTCCAACATCTAATTGAAGACTTTTCTACTTTCTTCAAATCCTTGAGCAGACCATCCCTCTCATCATTTTCAGGAGATAGCCTTACCTCTTACTGTGCAAGATTTTAGCTTCCTGCCAATAAATCTATTACCTGCCTAGCCAAAAAAAAAGAACAGTTCAACACAGTGAAAGTCAATTCTGGTTCCAGAAAGGCTTGGAAGACAAATGAAGGTCTTTACTGAAAGTTTTTTGAGGAGTTATTAATCTCAGGACGCATAGCCAGATTTCCTAACAATCAGTTTTACACGTCTTGCTGCCCCAAGACGGGTCCTCATGGCAGCCATCGGTTTATTCTCTCCCTCTGTTTCCTCACCTGCTGCCATACTAACCCATCCCATCAGCTCACTCCTGCCTGTCCTCTCCCTCTGTCAGGGCAGAGCTACTAGCTTGTCGTGGCCTCTGCCATTCTTCTCACACTCCCCTTACTGCAGCCGGCACCAGTTACCATTGTTGAGCAGCTGTGGATCCTTTTTCTGAGTGGGGGGGAGGAAGGTGTTGCAAATATTGGCAATTTATTATATAGTTTAAAAAGATTTGTCCGTTTGTACTCAGCATTTCTCTTTTCCTTGAGTTAAAATAGACAATATTTTTCTTCCCCTGACTCCCCCACCTGGGTTCTGGATGCCGTTCACGCCCATCTTCCTGGGTCCTGGCATTTCGCACTATTTCCTCCATTTCCTGTAACTCGTGTGTGTCGTACATGGACTCCAGACACTCAACGGAAGAAAACCTTTATCTTTCTCTCATGCCCTTTTATCGATTCTACCTTCCCTTTCATAATAGCTAAACTTCTTAAAGGAATTGTCTGTTGAGAATGAACATGCTCTGTTGAGTCCATTTCTTCCCTACCCAGACACTCCTCAGCCTACCAGGATCTAAATTCTACCCCAGCCACTCCTGCTAGCTAAAGTCTTCTCCCACCTACTTGTTCTGAATGTGAAAGAGATTCTCTGTAGATAATCTTTCTACAGCATTTGACATTGTAAATTATCTTCCCTTCTTGAAATAGCATTTTCCTATAGCTTCTTTGTGCTATCCTATTCCTTAGTCTCGGAAGGCTTACCTTTCTCTATAATGTATTAAAATATAGGTGTTATTCAGGGGCACTGTTGTTTTCTGACTTTAGGAGAAATAGGGAAGGGGTTCCATCCATTCCTCTGGCTTCTGTTAAAACTTATATGTTATCAACTCCCTTGCTGGGATCACACCAGGCCTTACCAGAAAAGATACAGACCTTCTACCTGCGGAGTCCCTCCAAACTCATCTGGGATTTTGACCCAGAATGGGGCAGACTGAGGTTGGGCCTGTTTCTCTCACCCATAGCAATAATTTGGTACATTACTCTTTTCTCTCAAGAAACCTTCTTCAAATGTCCTTCGTCACTATCCCCACTAATTTTACTGTATTGATCCTTTGGGGCTGAAATACTAACTCTGAAATCTTTTTACATTCATTTTTCCTTAGTCTGTTTTTTATAGTATAAACATGGAATTTGCCCCTGTAAAGTCAAGCCAGTGTTTTAGAATGCAAAAGTCTTTTCTATCTCAATAATCCTAGCATTCTGGGAGGCTGAAGTGGGTGCATTGCTTGAACTCAGGAGTTTGAGACTTGCCTGAGCGAGAGGAGAAAAAAAAGTAGTCAGGTGTTATGGCCAGTGCCCATAGTCCCAGCTACTTGGGAGACTGAGGCAGGAGCATGCCTTGAACCTAGCGAGTTTGAGGTTGCTGTGAGCTATCACACCACAGGTCTGTAGCCTGGCACAACAGAATGAGATTGTCTCCAAAAAAAGGTGCTTCTATCTCAAAACATGTTATTAGAAATAAAAAATACTCTGGCTTTCTGTACTTTGGGTAAAAAAAGTTATTTGGACATTCAATTGGCTTCTTTTTTTCCTTCAAGTCTTTTAGTGTCCTTGGGATAACTGAATAATCTCACAGGGCAAT
This sequence comes from Galagoides demidoff, assembly GCA_963574575.1. Lineage (NCBI taxonomy): Eukaryota > Metazoa > Chordata > Mammalia > Primates > Galagidae > Galagoides > Galagoides demidoff. The sequence continues at coordinate 14,763 of CAUYQV010060552.1, forward strand.
ACAAACCTTTTTGAATCTTAACCTACAGTAAAAAATGGAAAAGGGAATTAAATTGGTTTTACTTGTGGTCAGAGGAGTCATCCAAGAGAAGAGACTCCTGACCCCTGAACACGAAGGTCCAATAAAATATCTTCTTGCTTATCTAACAGATTCCTTAGTGTCCTTAAGGTACCTATCCCACTTTGAAACT
>CAUYQV010060553.1:0-18738 GCA_963574575.1 Galagoides demidoff
CCTGTGGTCCCAGCTACTTGGGAGGCGGAGGCAGGAGACTCGCTTGAGACCAGGAATTGGAGGTTGCTATGAGCTGTGATGCCATGGCACTCTACCCAGGGGGATAGCTTGAGGCTCTGTCTCAGAAAAAAAAAAAGAAAAAGAAATTTGAATTCTTTTGCCTGCCAGTCACCCTCCTCACTCTGATCCCTGTTACTTTTTTTTTTCAGAGATGGGGACCTCACTATGTTGTCCAAGCTGGCCTCAAACACCTTGGCTCAAGTGATCCTCCTGCCTTACTCTCTCAAGTAGCTGGGACTGCAAGCACATGCCATGTGCCAGGCTAGCCCCTCTTACTTTGCACAGATCTTTGATACCAGGATCTCTTTGAGCTGCCTCTTGCCCTACTCATAAACATCAATGCTTCCCAGCAGGTGGGGAGTGTGGCTCATGCCTATAATCCTAGCACTCTGGGAGGTCTAGGTTGGTGGATTGTTTGAGCTTACCAGTTTGAGACCAGTCTGAGCAAGAGTGAGATCCCTCTCTACTGAAAATAGAAAAAGTAGCTAGGAATCATAACAGGCGCCTATAGTCCCCATTACTCTGGAGGCTGAGGCAAGAATATCACTCAAGCCTAAAAGTTTGAGGTTGCTGTAAGCTATGATACCACTGCACTCTACCCAGGATGACAGAGTGAGACTCTGTTTCAATAAATAAATAAATAAATAAAATTCCTGGTGGTGTTTGCCAGGAGGCTTTTATAGGATTTGACTTGTATTGGATAATTTGGGGAGAGTTCAAGGATCTGGGGCTTTACTCTGGCTCTGGAGAGGAACTGGCACAGTCCTATGATTGGTTATTGAGAGGGTTCATAATATGCCACCCCCAAATACAACAGGTTGTCATGTTGGTTATTTTGTGCTGAAGGGATTTGAGAAACAGCATATGTAGGTGAGGATCTATGACCTTCCCCTTTCTACCTAAAAGCAGGTCATAAAATTTCTCATGAGAAAGGCCCCCTCCCTGTACATTCTTGTCATCAGAGACCAAGACTCTTGGAATGAACCTGTACAAACAAACCTAGTAAAATAACCCTCTCTTCATTAGTTTCCTCCGTATATTTCCTAGTCACTGTCCCACAATATACTACCCCTTTTTTAAGCTTCTTTGTCCTGTTACATTCCCACAACTGATGGTTCTTTTTTTTTTTTTTTTTGAGACAGAGCCTCAAGCTCTCCCCCTGGATAGAGTGCCATGGCATCACAGCTCACAGCAACCTCAACTCTTGGGCTCAAGCAAGTCTCTTGCCTCAAGCCTCCCAAGTAGCTGGGACTACAGGCACCCGCCACAATGCTTGGCTATTTTTTGGTTGCAGCCATCATTGTCGTTTCGTGGGCCCAGGCTGGATTTGAACCCGCCACCTTAAGTGTACGTGGCTGGCGCCTTAGCCACAGGCGCCGAGCCTGATTGTTCTTTGTGTAAAAAACTTTGTGGCCTTTCATTTTCCTTTTCAAGTTTCCCGTGTACACGCAAAAATATTAAATAAAATTTGTAGGGTGGTGCCTGTGGTTCATTGGACCCGGCCCCATATACTGAGGGTGGCAGGTTCAAACTGCAACAAAAAAATAGCTGGGTGTTGGGGCAGGCACCTGGAGTCCCAGCTACTCAGGAGGCTGAGACAAGAGAATCAATCACCTAAGCCCAGGAGTTGGAGATTGCTGTAAGCTGTGATGCTACGGCACTCTATTGAGGGCGATAAAATGAGACTGTTTCTTTTATTTTTTATTTTTTTTATTTTGTGACTGTTTCTACAATAAATAAATAAATATAATGTGTACGCTTTTTCCTGTAAATTTGCCTTCCATCATTTTAATCCTTAGTTCCAGCTACAGAAATTAAGAGAGTAGGGTGGCACCTGTGGCTCAGTGGGTAGGACGCCAGCCCCATATCCCCATATACCGAGGGTGGCAGGTTCAAACCTAGCCCTGGCCAAAAAAACAGCTGGGTGTTGTGGTGGGCAGCTGTGGTCCCAGCTACTTAGGAGGGTGAGGCAGGAGAGTCGCCTAAACCCAGGAGTTAAGTTGCTGTGAGCAGTGTGATGCCATTGCACTCTACTGAGGGCGATAAAGTGAGACTCTGTCTCTACAAAAAAAAAAAGAAAGAAAGAAAAGAAAAAGAAATTAAGAGAGCAAAAGGAAGGCTTGGTGCCCATAGCTCAGTGAGTAGGGCACTGGCCACATACAACGAGGCTAGAGGGTTCGAGCCTGGCCTGGGCCTGCTAAACAACAATGACAACTGCAACAACAACAACAACAACAAACAGTCAGGCATTGTGGCGGGCACCTGTAGTCCCAGCTACTTGGGAGGTTGAGGCAAGAGAATTGCTTAAGCCCAAGAGTTTGAGGTTGCGGTCAGCTATGACGCCCGGCACTCTACCAAGAGCGACATAGTGACACTCTGCCTCAAAAAAAAAAAAAAGAGAGTAGAAAGAAGTCCTTTTCCTCTCTTACAGTATTTTTTTGTTTTTTAGAAACAGGGTCTCACTTTGTCACCCAGGCTAGAGTACAGTGGAACGATCATAGCTCACTGCAGCCTTGAACCACTAGGCTCAAGAGATCCTTCTGCCTCAGCCTCCCAAGTAGCTGGGATGACAGGCACATATCACCATGCCTGGCTAATTAAAAAAAAATTTTGTAGCAACAAGGTCTATGTTGACTGGGCTGGTCTCCAACTCCTGGCCTTAAGTAATCCTTCTGTTCCAGCCTCTCGCTTGAGTTGCTTAAGTGGGAGGAATGAAGCAAAGCTAAAATTGTGATTGGCAAAGCAGCTGCAGTTGTTTGTATTGGCCAAAATAGGGAGATATTTTATCATTTTTGTGGTTTGGACAAGTTTACACATACATACACGTATATATTATTTTTTGTTTTTTTCAGTCTCATTCTATCACCCTGGGCAGAGTGCTGTGGCATCATTGTAGCTCACAGCAGCCTCAATCTCTTGGGTTCAAGCAATCTTCTAGCCTCAGCCTCTCAAGTAGCTGGGAGTACAGGTATCTGCCATGATGCCTGGCTAGTTTTTCTATTTTTTGGTTTTGTCTCATTTTTTATTTTATTTTTTCTTTTTTTGAGAAGGAGTCTCAGTATGTCACCCTGGGTAGAGTGTGCTGGTGTCATAGCTCATAGCAACCTCAAACTCTAGGGCTTAAGTGATTCTCTTGCCTTAGCCTCCCAAGTAGCTGGGACTATAAGCGCCTGCCACAAAGCTCAGCTATTTTTTAGTTGCATTTGTCATTGTTGTTTAGCAGACCAGGACTGGGCTCAAACCCCAGCTTTGGTGTATGTGGCCGGCACCCCTACTCACTGAGGTACGGGTGCCAAGCCTTGTTTTTTATTTTTTGAGAAAAGTCTCACTCTGTTGCCCTGGGTAGAGTGCCATACCATTATCATAGCTCATAACAACCTCAAACTCTTGGGCTCAGGTGATCCTCTTGCCTCAGCTTCTCCAGAGGCTGGGACTACAGGCACCCATTACAATGCTCAGCTAGTTTTTCTGTTTTTAGTAGAAATGGGGTCTCACTCTTGCTCAGGCTGGTCTCAAACTCCTAAACTCAAGCAATCCAGCAGCCTCAGCCTCCCAGAGTGCTGGGATTATAAGCATGAGCCCCCATACCTGGCCCAAGGTTTATATTTTTATTTTTGCCTGTGTTTAGATATCAGTATTCATGTTTGGTCTTGATCTATCATGGTCACGGAGTAGCCTTATCTGATGATTTGTGAAATTGTTTCTTTAAACATAATACTGTGTTTCCCCAAAAATAAAACCTACCCCCAAAATAAGCCCTAGCAAGATTTCTGTGCATTTGTTAAAGACCTACCCTGATAATAAGACATAGTGATGGGTGTGGCTGTGCAGTGTACCTGCAGAGCCACGCCATGCATTTCGGCCCGGATTGGTAAGGAAGGAATACCTTTTATCTGCCACAGCTCCTTTCTCTGAGCCATTTGCACTTGCACGGGTGCATGTGTGGTAACCGTGGTCGTGGTCACAGGCATCCTATTGTACACAAGGGCTAGGGGAAAGGAGTTCATGCATCACTAGCGCCACCCCCACCAACAAGGTCGGCTCCCCCTGTCAGTTTCCAGAAGATGACTTAACTATATTTGAATAAATGTAGACTGTTGCATTGTGCTTAATAAAAATAAGACATCCCCTGAAAATAAGCCCTAGTGTGTCTTCTTGTGAAAAAATAAATATAAGACAGTGTCTTATTTTCAGGGAAACATGATATCCAGGCCTTGCTGATAGTACTAGGCCAGCCGTCAGAGGCAAGGAGCTGATTTTTTTTTTCTTTTTTGAGACAGAGTGTCACTTTGTCATCCTCGGTAGAGTTCCGTGGCATGGCGTCACAACTCACAGCAAGCACAAACTCTTGGGCTGAAGTGATTCTCTTATCTCAGCCTCCCAAGTAGCTGGGACTACAGGTACCCGCTACGAGGCCTGGCTATTGTTTGGTTGTATTGTCATTGTTGTTGGGCGGCCCGGGCTGGATTCAAACCCGGCAGCTCTGGTGTATGTGGCTGATGGCCTGGCCACTTGAGCTACGGACGCTGAGCCAACACTGAGCTATTTTTAACAATGAGGTCTCACTCTGGCTCAGCCTGGTCTCAAACCTGTGAGCTCAAGCAATCCACCTGCCTCAGGCTCCCAAGTGCTGGGATTATAGGCATGAGCCATCATGCTCGGCTGATTTTTCCTTCTTTTTTTTTTTTTGGCCAGGGCTGGGCTTGAACCCACCACCTCCAGCATATTTGGTCAGTGCCCTACTCCTTTGAGCCATAAGTGCTGCCCCTGATTTTTACTTCTTATAACCCAACCCCATTCTTAAATTTTACCAAACTATTCCTTGCCTGGGATACTCTTTTTTTTTTTTTTTTTTTTTGCAGTTTTTGGCCAGGCTGGGTTTGAACCCGCCACCTCCAGCATATGGGGCAGGTGCCCTGCTCCTTTGAGCCACAGGCGCTGCCCCGGGATACTCTTTTTTTAATTCCCCAGCCAAACCCTACTTTTTCCAAGTGGAGCTACAAAAAAAATCCCATCTACCTGTGAGGCTTTCCCAAATACAGTTTTCTATGGGATTATCTTTTCTGAATGCATCTAAAAAAGTTGCTTGGCATACCAGTTTTTCCTCAACTGTGTTTTATCTTGAATTATTTTAGTTGTTTCACATGTATCTTTCATCTATTCCCAGTAGGTTAAATCTTTTAGAGGTAGGGTTAATTTCTTATACTTTAGTATTCTCTAAAACTGAGCAGCAACTTGATGAGAAGCAACTAGTATTGGTTGGTCTGAGTAAGGGTGAGTGGCAGGGCTGGCACCTTGCTTCTGTAACACAACTCTGAAAACACAGCTACAGCCCGGCATGGTTGCTCACATCTGTAATTTTAGCACTCTGTGAGGATGAGGAGGATAGACTGCTTGATCTCAGGAGTTCCAGACCAGCCTGAACAAGAGAGGGACCCCATCTCTAAAAATAGCCAGGCATTGTGGCGAATACCCATAGTCCCAGCTACTCAGGAGGCTGAGGCCAGAGAATCACTTGAGCCCAGGAGTTTGAGGTTGCTGTTGAGTTCTGACACCACGGCACTCTAGCAAGGGTGACAAAGTGAGACTTTTGTCTCAAAACAACAGGCTCGGCGCCTGTAGCTCAGCAGCTAGGGCTCGGACCACATACACCAGGGCTGGAGCGTTAGAACCCAGCCTGGACCTATCAAACAACAATGATAACTACAACCAAAAATTAGCCAGGTGTTGTGGCGGGTGCCTGTAGTCTCAGCTACTTGGGAGGCTGAGGCAAGAGAATCTTTAGAGCTTAAGAGTTTGAGGTTGCTGTGAGCTGTGAAGCAACATTACTCTACTGAGGACGACATAGTGAGACTCTGTCTCAAAAAAAAGAAAGAAAAACAACAACAAAACCCCACAGCTACATCCCAGCAGGGAAGAAGCCCCCAGCTTGCTCTTTTCCTATGCAATGCCAATTCTAACACTCTCAGCTTATCTTCCTATCAAGAAAGTACTTTCCAATTTTGGAGCAGTCATTCCTTTGAAAGAGTTACTTTTGGAAATGCCTTCCATCCCAAGGTCGCTGAAGGCTGCAGTGCAGATCTAGTATTAACACATTTTTGTCTATCTCCTCCCATCCTCCGAAAGCTTCTGGCAAGGAGCTTAGTGGGTGGAAGAAAGGCTCAGCAGTGCCCGACTAAGGCCAACTCTTGCCTGCCTTGTCAGAGAAAGTGGGGTGCATCTGAACCGTCTCTTAACTGTGAACCTAGGTGCTTTTGCCTTTGGCTAAGACAGGGTACTGGGCTTAAAGCCCCGTTGACCCCACGCCCTTCAAACCATCACTGACCCAGACTGCTCCCTAGGCTGACAATCAACAGGTTGGGAAACTAAAAGTAGTGAGTTCCGGCTAGGTGCCTGCTGTAGCTCAACAGCGAGGGCGCCAGCCACAAGCACCAGAGCTGGTGGGTTCGAACCTGGTCCAAGGAGTGCCAAACAACAATGACAACTACGACAAGGAAGAAATAGCCAGGCGTTGTGGTGGGCACCTCTGGTCCTAGCTACTTGGTAGGCTGAGGCAAGAGAACTGCTTAAGCCCAAGAGTTTGAGGTTGCTGTGACGTCATAGTCCTCTACCGAGGGCGACATAGTGAGACTGTCTCAAAAAAGTAAACAAATAGGCTTGGTGCCTGTGGCTCAAGCAGTTAAGGCGCCAGCCACGTACACATGAGCTGGCGGGTTCGAATCCAGTCTGGGCCCGCCAAACAACGATGGTTGCAAACAAAAGTGAGCCAGGCGTTGTGGTGGACGCCTGTAGTCCCAGCTACTTGGGAGGCGGAGGCTCTGTGTCAATAAATAAATAAATAGAAGTAGTGAGTTCTAACCATGCTCCACAGAGAAGCAGGATTTGTACTGGTAAGTACTTGACTCGAGCTGCACAGGCGATGCGCGGGAAAAGTCTAGCAATCAAAGCAGAGAAGGTACTAACTCTCTACAAAGTAGCCACACCCCAAATACTCTCTGTATGCGCCAGTCAATCCCAAAGCGGGCTTCATCACCAATTAGAAGGCAGTGAAGGAGAAGCCAAGGCCTTGATTGGCACCTGGGTCTCCGCCGCCGCCGCCGCCCTCAAAATCTGGCAGCCCAGCGTTCGAAGAGGCTTCAGGTTGGGCACCATCTTTGTTTCTGGCAGGTCGGCGGACCCAGGCTGGAGCAGCGACCCTCCGCATCCCTCCCGGCGCCCTCGAGGGAGCGAAGGCTCCGCCCCTCAGGGCTTCCAACACTCCGCGTGCCCCGCCTTCCAGGAAGGGGCGGGGCCTCTGCGAGACGGGTGGTGCTCACGCTCGGAGCTAGTTTGAACCTGCCCGGGGCATGTTTGGCGGGAAGTTGGCTTAGTTGGACTACCTGTGGCCTCGCGGTTTCCTAGTCTCCGCCTTATTTCTCCCCAGAGGCTTCTCTATCCTACCTCCATGTTCTCGGCATAGGGTATAGTACTCCTCACGGAGGACGCAATGGCTCCCAGGAAACGCCCAGAAACCCAGAAGACCTCCGAGATTGTGTTACGCCTCAGGAACAAGAGGAACAGAAGTCCCCGGGAGCTGGTGCCCGAGGCCAAGAAGCTCTGTGTGAAGGGCTCCGGTACTGCTTCGCCTGCTGCTTTAATATTTCCGCCATTTAGGGTGCTCACGCTGGAGGCCGGAATGGGGAACGGGTGCTCCTAGTTTGCTGAGGCAGTCCCAGATGGCGGATGCCTCAGGCTGTGCATTCTCTCTGCTTGACTGAGAGTTTAGGCTTAGACACCCCCCACCCCCCAGGTGACAGGAAGAATCTGATGATCTCCACAACAACTGACACACGGACTTTTCAAATTCTTTTTTGGTATCAGGATTTTTACACACTTAGGACTGCTTAAAATAATCTACCTTTCCTGGCGCTGTGGATACTGAATTTCGATAGTCAACATTGTTAGTTGTGTATGTCCTTGGTTTCATCCGTAGGAGCCCTCCCTTCCTCTCTTCCTTCAAAAGCTCCTTCTCTGAGGTTTAGTGGGGCTTGAACCCAGGGATAAAAGTAATGTAAGGGAACTCAAGTTGAGCAGGGTCTTGTTGATTAAGCGTTTTTTTTTTAACCATAAGAAGAAAGAATTGGTTGTCAAGAACTTGGACCCATAGCGATTGGGTCCTCAAATAGAGTTTGGTGATCCAGAGTTTATTCCTATTCTGATTTACCCTACAGAAATACCGTAGTTAATTTAGAGCTATTCCAGACATTCTTATTATCCCTTCAGAGTTTATTCCTGTTCTGATTTACCCTACAGAAATACTGTAGTTAATTTAGAGCTATTCCAGACATTCTTATCCCTTCTTTACCTAACCTGTCACTTCTGTGCTGCCCTAAAGCCTTTCTATTGTGCATTATATGTGATTTTAAAATTACCATCCAATCCCATCTCGAGTTTTGTAGCCCAAACTGGGAAAGGCACGGCAGTGTGTGGCAGTGTACTTTATCCTTGTATGTTTCTTTGGCTCGGCTCTCAGGAACCTTGCAAGATCATATTTAGTTCCATCCATGTAAAGAATTACTGTTTGGGGGAAGGGGCCGCATCCCTACTCATTATTTCTTATGCTGGGTGAGACTAAACAGACCATGGAAAGGCCTTAGGAAGTGATAACACAGATTGGCTTTGCCAAATGAGACAACAAAGCTTTCTTTCCTGAGACTTCATCAGAAAAAAACTTTTCCTGAGATCAGAGATGAAAATATGTCTGTTCTGCTTGGCAGGTTCTAGCAGAAGATGTGACTCAGACTGCCTTTGGGCGGGATTGGGTAGCCTGCAGGTCCCACCACCATGCCACAGCATTGTCAGGACCCTCCACCAGTATAAGTTGGGCAGAGCTGCATGGCCAACACTACAGCAGGTAAGGTGTTTTGTGGCTGAAGTGCTTAAGGGATTGCATGTGACTTTTTACTGTTGAATATTTCAAAATTAAATGATGGGTTAGTTTAGCAGGCTGTCAGAGTGGTCAGACTTCAGTGATTGGCCTACTGGGCACTTAGCCAGGTAGAAAAGTCTTTTGTTCTAAAGGTCCCAGCTGGAGTGTACTCTGCCCCTTTGCTTTCCAAGATTACTTTGTGTCCATTCCAAATATTTTTATGCATGGGGCCAGCCAGTCAGCTTCCCTTTGGTGGGAGGGCTTAGCCCTAGGACTCTTATGTGAAGAGATTAAAAATTTATCAGGGACTTGAGGTTTTAATTCAATTTAATTCTTTTCTCTCTTTGTCAGGGTCTCCAGCAGTCCTTTTTGCACTCTCTGGATTCCTACCGGATATTCCAAAAAGCTGCTCCCTTTGACCGGAGGGCTACATCCTTGGTGTGGCACCCAACTCACCCCAGCACTGTGGCTGTCGGTTCCAAAGGAGGAGATATATTGCTCTGGAATTTTGGCATAAAGGACAAACCCACCTTCATTAAAGGGGTGAGCATTTCCCTGTACCAGGTGGTAGTACTAAAGAGTTTGTTAAAGGAGTGGAAAGAATATTGATGTCATCCAGTAATCATCAGTAAGATGACTGAGATCAAAATGCTGTGGGCATTTTTAATATGCAGATGGTGATGACACACAAGGCATTACCCACAGCATCTCAGCCCCTTTTTACTGCTTTGACTTCATCCCTGTACTACTGTCTTTCCTTATTTTCTATACTTTAGCCACATCAGCAGTTTCTTTTTTTTTTTTTTTGGAGACAGAGTCTCACTTTGTTGCCCTTGGTAAAGTGCTGTGGCGTCACAGCTCACAGCAACCTCAATCTCTTGGGCTTAAATGATTCTCTTGCCTCAGCCTCCTGAGTAGCTGGGACTACCGGTGCCTACCACAACACCTGGCTATTTTTTAGAGACGGGGTCACTCTCTTACTCAGGCTGGTTTTGAACTCCTGAGCCCAGGCAGTCTGTCCGCCTTGGCCTCCCAGAGTGCTTGGGATTACAGGCATGAGCCATGGAGCCCAACCTCCCATCAGCAATTTCTGTTCCTGAAATTGGGTCTCTGCATTTGCTTTTCCCTTATACTGGAGCATGCTTTTGCATCGTGTTCTCTTGGTTGGCTCCCTCTTCTCATTCAGGTCTCTGCTCAACACACCTCTTCAAAGAGGCTTTCACTGGCTATCCTACTCATAAAGGAGTTCCTACCCCAACTGGTCACTCCCTGTATCATTATCCTGTTTCATGTTTCTCCCAAAATATTTATCAGTATCTGAAATAGTTGTGTCTGTGCCCACTGGAAGGTAAGCTCCCTAATGGTAGAGATTTTGTCTTTCTACATTTCCACTACATAGATCTAGACCACTACACCTCCAGTACATAGAACAAAGTTGGGTCTAGAATAGCTGCTTTATATTTGTTGAATGAATGAGGTGTTTGGAATATAACTGAGCATCTGGGGTATAAGATAACTAACAATACAGGTGCTAAATGTTATAGAACGAAGAACCCTTTCTGAATTAGAGTTTATAGAGAAGCCTTTGAGGATGAGTGAGGAGAAGCAATATTTAGATAAATGGAGAGAAAAGGACAAAGGCATAGTGTGACTGAGCTTGAAGTTTGTCATAGAGTTTTTTGTTTTTTTTTTTTTGAGACAGAGCCTCAAGCTGTTGCCCTGGGTAGAGTGCTGTGGCATCACAGCTCATAACAACCTCCAACTCCTGGGCTCAAGCGAGTTTCCTGCCTCAGCCTACCAAGTAGCTGGGACTACAGGCGCCCGCCACAATGCCCGGCCATTTTTTGCTTGCAGCTATCGTTGTTTGGCAGGCCCGGGCTGGATTTGAACCCGCCAGCTCAGGTGTATGTGGCTGGCGCCTTAGCCACTTGAGCCACAGGCACCGAGCCTTTAAGGATGGTCTTATTCACGCTAGTGTTTATCATCAATTGCTGAGAGGTCAATGTGTTGGCCTCTCTAAGACCTTTAGCTTGACATTGGAGGGCTGTACTATGAAAAGTGAAGTTCTGGGGAGGCGCCTGTGACTCAGTGGGTAGGGTGCCAGGTTCAAACCTGGCCCTGGCCACAGCAATGAAAATTGCAACAAAACATAGCCAGGCATTGTGGCAGGCGCCAGTAGTCCCAGCTACTTGGGACACTGAGACAAGAGAATTGCTTAAGCCCAAGAGTTGGAGGTTGCTGTGACCTGTGATGCCACGGAACTCTACCAAGGGTGACGGTAAGACTGTCTCAAAAAAAAAAAAAAAAAGTGATGTTTTGGGTTTAGAGCAGGAGTCACAAACTCATACCTTAAAAAACAAAACAGATTTTTTTCTTTTTTTTTTGTAGTTTTGGCTGGGGCCAGGTTTGAACCCACCATCCTAAGTATATGGGGCCAGTGCCCTACTCCTTGAGCCACAGGTGCCACCCAAAACCAAACATTTTAAAAGAAAGAAAAAAGGGGCCAGGTGCAATGACTCACTCCTATAATCCTAGCACTCTGGGAGGCCAAGTAGGGAGGATCACTACAGCAGAGGACTGCGAGCGAGACTAACCTGAGCAAGAGTGAGACCTCATCTCTGCTAAAAGTAGAAAAATGAGCTGGGCATTGTGGCAGTTGCTTGTAGTCCTAGTTTCTTTTTTTTTTTTTGGAGACAGAGCCTCAAGCTGTTCCCCTGGGTAGAGTGTTATGGCATCACAGCTCACAGCAGCCTCCAACTCCTGGGCTCAAGCGAGTCTCCTGTCTCCGCCTCCCAAGTAGCTGGGACCACAGGTGCCTGCCACAACGCCCGGCTATTTTTTTGGTTGCAGCCATCATTGTTGTTTTTGGTGGGCCTGGGCTGGATTCGAACCCGTCACCTTAGGTGTATGTGGCTGGCGCCTTAGCCACTTGAGCCACAGGCACCGAGCCTGTAGTCCTAGTTTCTCAGGCTGAGGCAGGAGGACTACTTGAAACCAGGAGTCTGAGATAGCTGTGACCTAGGCTGACACCATCATACTCTAGCTTGAGCAACATAGTGAGAGGTGGAGTCAAGAGAATCACTTGAGCCCAAGAGTTTGAGTTTGCTATGAGCTATGATGCTATGGCACTCTACCAAGGGTGACAAAGTGAGACTCTGTCTCAAAAAAGAAGAACTATGTATGGTGTTAGTAGGAAACTAGAGATGATTGCCATGCAGGAATTTAAGTCTTATAATATCAGATCTGACTTTTTTCAAACAAAGCTTGAAGTCCTTGATTTTAAAAAAGTTAAAAAATATACATACCATCATTTTAGCCATTTCTTATTTTTTTGTTCTTGAGATAGAGTTTTACTCTGTCACCCTAGGTAGAGTGTTGTGGCATCATCATAGTTCACAGCAACCTCAAACTCTTGGGTTGCAGAGATCCTCTTGCCTCAGCCTCCAGAGTAACTAGGACTACAGGTGCCCACCACAACGCCCAGCTGTTTTGGTTTTTTTTCTAATTTTAGTAGTGACAGAGTCTCACTCTTGCTCAGGCAATCAACCCACTTCAGCTTCCCAAAGTGCTAGGATTAGAGGTGTGACCAGTTCATCTTGGCCATTTTAAAAATTATTTTTGTGATAATACATATAAAATTTACCCTCTTAATCATGTTTAGGTGTACAGTTCAGTGGCATTTTTTTTTTTTTTTTTTTTTTTTTAGAGACAGAGTCTCACTTTTGTTACCCTTGGTAGAGTGCCATGACATCACAGCTCACAGCAACCTCCAACTTCTGGGCTTAGGCGATTCTCTTGCCTCAGCCTCCTGAGTAGCTGGGATTACAGGCGCCTGCCACAACACCTAGCTTCTTTTGTTGCAGTTTGGCCAGGGCCAGGTTTGAACCCACCACCCTCAGTATATGGGGCCGGCACCCTACTCACTGAGCCACAGGCGCCACTCGGGTAGGAGGTCTTTTACATGGAGCAGTTTGTAGAGTAGCCATGAGAAAATGCTAGGTGACCCAGGCGTGGGAGACTGGGATTCAAGGTGTGAGATGAGTGTTTAAGAAACAAGTACCAGGTGGCGCCTGTGGCTCAAGGAGTAGGGCACCAGCCCCATATATCGGAGGTGGTGAGTTCAAACTGGCCCTGGCTAAAAAAAAAAAAAAAAAAAACACTGCAAGAAACAAGTACCAGACAGTTCCGGTAGCTCAGTGACTGGGACGTGGGCCACATGCACCAAGGGTGGCGGGTTTGAAACCGGCCTGGGCCAGCTAAACGCCAATGACAACTGTAACAAAAAAAGTAGCCAGGCATTGTGATGGGTGCCTGTAGTCCCAGCTTCTTGGGAGGCTGAGGCAGGAGAGTTGCTTGAGCCTAGGAGTTTGAGGTTGCTGTGAGCTATGATGCTACGGCACTCTACCAAAGGGAATGTAGTGGGACTCTGTCTCTTAAAAAAAAAGAAGAAAGAAAGAAACAAGTGCCAGAAGAAAGGCAGCAGAAGAGTGTTGGGGCAGAGCTCGGCAGGGTTCCTGTTTAGCTAAAAAGGCAAATAACCACCAGTAGGACAGCCTGAAGTTGAAGTCAGAATCCAGAGCTCAGATAGGAAGAGACTTGTTTTTTCCAGGAATCCAGGACAGGGGTATAGAAAAACATAGCTTAAGCTTGCAGTAGTAAGAAGTGGTTTAATGTATTCTTTGGGAAGGGCATCCCGACTAAAACAGTAATAACAAGTGCTTTGAACTTATGCTAGACCGAGACTACTTTTGTTTTGCATTACCTTTTTTTCTCTCTCTCTCTTTTTTTTTTTTTTTTTTTTTTGCGGTTTTTGGCCAGGGCTGGGTTTGGACCCACCACCTCTGGCATATCGGGCTGGTGCCCTACTCCTTTGAGCCACAGGTGCTGCCCTTTTTTTCTTTTTTTTGAGACAGAGTCTCACTATGTCACTCTTGGTAGAGTACAGTGGTATCACAGCTCACAGCAACGTCAAATTCTTGGGCTTAAGTGATTATCTTGCCTCAGCCTCCAAGTAGCTGGGACTACAGACCCAGCTATTTTTTTGTTGCAGTTCTCATTGTTGTTTTAGCTGACCCAGGCTGGGTTCAAACTCTCCAGCCTTGGTGTATGTGGCTGGCACTGCACCCTACCAACTGAGCTATGGGCACTGCCAGCATTACCTTTCATTATAATGTGCATGTAACCACAATTTTCTTACACTGTAATGTAATGAGGAGGTGCCCAGCTGAATTTTATTCTTTTTTTTTTTTTTTTTTGCGACAAAGTCTCGCTATGTTGCCCTTGGTGGACTGCTGTGATATCACAGCAACTCACACTCCTGGGTTTAGGCAATTCTCTTGCCTCAGCCTCCCGAGTAGCTGGGACTACAGATGCCTGCCACAATCCCCAACTGTTTTTTTGTTGCACTTTGGCTGGGGCTGGGTTTGAACCCGCCATCCTTGGTATATGGGGCCTGTATATGGGGTTGGCGCCCTACTCACTGAGCCACAGGCACTGCCCAGAATTTTTAAAGATTTTTTTAAATGAAAAAGCCTTTTATATTTACCCACATATTGCCATTTCAATGCTTTTCATTCTTTTATGTAATCCAGATTTCCTTTTGGTAACATTTTCCTTCTGCCTGCAGAAATTCTTGTCATAGTTCTTATAATGCAGAATGGTTGATGATGAATTCTTCCTACTTTTGTTTGTCTGAAAAAGTATTTTGCCTGGTTGCATTAAAATACGCAGCTATGATTTTTTTAAAAAAAGTATTTTACCTTAATTTGAGGGAAAATATTTTTGCTAATAGTATTCTAGGTTTATAGTTAAAAAAATTAATTTTTAATTAATTTTTTTTTTTAAGAGACGGAGTCTCACTTTGTCACCCTCACTGGAGTGCTGCGGCATCATAGCTCACAGCAACCTCCAGCTCTTGGGCTTAGGGGATTCTTTTGCTCAACCTTCCAAGTAGCTGGGACTACAGGCACCTGCCACAATGCCCAGCTATTTTCTTGTTGCAGTTTGGCTGGGGCTGGGTTTGAACCCACCGCCCTATGTATATGGGGCTGGTGCCCTATTCACTGAGCCACAGGTGCCACCCTAATTTTTATTTTTTTTAGAGACAGAATCTCACTTTGTCACTCTCGGTAGAGTGCTATGGCATCAGAGCTCACACAACCTCCAGCTCTTGGGTTTAGGCCTTTCTCTTGCCTCAGCCTCCTGAGTAGTTGGGACTACAGGCACCCGCCGTAACACCTGGCTATTTTTTTGTTGCAGTTTGGCCGGGGCTGGGTTTGAACCCACCCACCCTTGATATATGGGGCTGGCGCCCTACTCACTGAGCCACAGGTTGCCCTAAATTTTAATTTATTAATTGACAAAATTGTATATATTTATCATTTACATCATGTTGATGTACAGTTTTCCTTCAGTATTTTAAAGATGATTTCTTTTTTTTTGAGACAGGGTCTCTCTTGGTCATCTGTGGTAGCATGCCATGGCATTTAGCTCATAGGAACCTCAAACTCTCGGGTTCAAGTGATTTTCTTGCCTCAGCCTCCCAAGTAGCTGGTACTACAAGTGCCCACCACAATGCCCTATTCTTTTAGAGATAGGGTCTCACTCTGGCTCAGGCTGGTCTTGAATCTGAGCTCAGGTAATCAGCTGCCTCAGCCTCCCAAGTGCTGGGGTTACAGGTGTGCTACTGCACCTGGCCTTAAAGATTAAAGATGATTTTTTTTTTTTTTAAGAAAAAGTCTCACTGTTGCCCTTGAGAGAGTGATGTGGTGTCACAGCTCACAGCAACCTCCAACTCTTGGGCTTAAGCCATTCTCTTTCCTTAGTCTCCAAGTAGCTAGGACTACAAGTGCCCACCACAACACTTGGCTATTTTTTGGGTGCAGTTGTGATTGTTGTTTAGCAGTCCTGGGCTGGGCTCAAACCCCGCAGCTTCAGTGTATGTGGCTGGCACCCTGCTCACTGAGCTACAGGTGCTGAGCCTTAAAGATGATTTTTGATGAATAGTCTGCTATCCTTATGTTCCTGTCTGTGTTGTTTTTCTTTTTTTCTTCTGGCTGCTTTAATAATGATTATGATGTCCTAGGGACAAGGGGTAGGTCATTGAGCTTCTTTCATCTGTGAGTTTAGAGTTATTCTCAAGTTTGGAATTTATAGGGCATTATTTTCTCAAATAGTTTAAAAAGAAGAAGAATGGTTTTTCCTCTTATTTTGGGGGAGGGGGGAAACTATAGTTACTGTAGACTCCACGTAAGCTACCATTGTTCTATAGCCACTGATACCCTGTTAATTTTTGTCTTTTCTCCCCACTGCTTCATTTTTTATGGTTTGTATCATTATTCACTGATGTTTATTTCTGTAATATCAAATCTGCTATTAATCCCATCCAATGTATTTTTCATGTCACATACTATATATCATCTCTGGAAATTTAATCTGGATCTTTTTTTATACATGTCACTTCTTTTATTTTTATTTATTTATTTATTTTTTGAGACGGAGCCTCAAGCTATCCCCCTGGGTAGAGTGCCATGGCATCACAGCTCATAGCAATCTCCAACTCCTGGGCTCAAGTGAGTCTCCTGCCTCCGCCTTCCCAAGTAGCTGGGACTACAGGCGCCCGCCACAACACCCGACCATTTTTTTGGTTGTTGCCATCGTTGTTGTTTGGCGGCCCGGGCTGGGGATTCGAACCCGCCACCTTAGGTGTATGTGGCTGGCGCCTTAGCCAATTGAGCCACAGGCGCCGAGCCTGTCACTTCTTTTATATTTATTCTTTTCTTTCCTGAACATATAGAGTATGTTCATAGTAGTCGTTTTAATATCTGGTAATTTTATTACCTGTGTCATTCCTGGTCCCTGTCTTTTGATTCGGTTTTCTTCTTTTTTTTTTTTTGGTACCGAGTCTCACTCTGTAGCTATCAGTAGAGTGCAATGGCATTATAGCTCACAGCAATCCCAAACTCTAGGTTCAAGTGATCCTCTTGCCTCAGCCTTCCACGAAGCTGGGACTACGGACTATAGGCTCTTGCACAATGCCCAGCTATTTTTAGAGATGGACTCTCAGTGTTGCTCAGACTGGTCTTGAACCTATCAGCTCAGGCAATCAATCTCTCAGAGTGCTAGGGTTACAGGTGTGAGCTACCATGCTCGACCTGATTGGGTTTTCTTCTTATGGATCATATTTTTTCTGCTTTTTTGCATATTTGGTAATTTCTTTTATTTTTTTTGAGACAGAGCCTCAAGCTATTGCCCTGGGTAGAGTGCTGTGGCATCACAGCTCACAGCAAACTCCAACTTCAGGGCTTAAGCAATGCTCTTGCCTCTGCCTCCCAAGTAGCTGGGACTATAGGTGCCTACCACAATGCCTGGCTATATTTTGGTTGCAGCCATCTTTGTTTGGCGAGCCCAGGTTGGATTCAAACCTGCCAGCTCAGGTGTATGTGGCTGGCACCTTAGCCGCTTGAACCACAGGCGCCGAACCGTATTTGGTAATTTCTGATTGGACATTAGACATTGTAAATTTTACATTGTTTGATTTTGCTGTATTTTCTAATTTGTCTTTTTTTTTTTCTTTAAGACAGGCTCTTGTTCTGTCACCTGGGCTAGAGTGCAGTGGCATCATCACCTCAAATTCCTGGGTTCAAGTGATTGCCCTGCCTCAGCCTCCGGAGTAGCCGGGACAACAGGCACATGCCACCATACCCAGCTAATTTTTTCTATTTTTTAGTAGAGGTAGGATTTTACTGTTGCTCAGGGTGATCTCACATTCATGGACTGGAGCAGTCCTCCTACCTTGGGTTCACAAAGTTCTAGGATTATTGGTAAGAGCCACTGTACTTGTAATCCATTCGCTTCCCTCAAGGCTTGCTTTTAAGCCTTGTTAGCATGTATATTAAGAATCTTTTCATTACGGGTGGTCAGAATACAAATTGTTCTGAGGATTTCTCCAGTTCATTTCTGGTGTTTTTATTTCCTCCAAGGTTGAGTAGTTTCTGCACATACATTAGAATTCAGCCAAAGACTATAGGAGAACCCTCTGAAAATTTCCACACTATTCTCTTTGTGCATCTCTCTCCTCAGCATGTTGCCCCACAAATTGCTGTGGTGTTGGCAACTCTGTCTCCTCACCTCAGTGAGGACAGGAAGCTGTTTGGCCCCTCCCTCTCCATGCTGCAGCCTGGACACTCACCAAGCAGTCAGCAGGGGCAGTTGCTGGCATTCCTCCTTGCTGTCCATCCTGCCTCCTGCTGGTCATCGTCCAGTATCTGAAAATGTGTTTCATGTATTTTGTTCAGTTTTCTAGTTGTTTAATGCAGGAAAGTTTGTTTCCTGACCCTACCCTCAATCATGGTTGAAAGGAGAAACCCACATTTGTTATGTGGATTAACATTTATTAACATATTAACTGCCATGTGAATTGTATTTAACTTTCCAGAGCCATGTGAAGAATACATAACTCACATGTCTCCTGACCTATCTTGACTTAATAAAACACCATAGCCCTGGCTCAGCGCCTGTGGCTCAATCGGCTAAGGTGCCAGCCACGTGCACCTAAGGTGGCGGGTTCGAATCCCCAGCCCGGGCCCGCCAAACAACAAAGATGGCTGCAACCAAAAAATGGCCGGGCATTGTGGTGGGCGCCTGTGGTCCCAGCTACTTGGGAGGCGGAGGTAGGAGACTCGCTTGAGCCCAGGAGTTGGAGGTTGCTATGAGCTGTGATGCTATGGCACTCTACCCAGGGGGATAGCTTGAGGCTCTGTCTCAAAAAA
>CAUYQV010060556.1:0-27689 GCA_963574575.1 Galagoides demidoff
CCTGTGGTCCCAGCTACTTGGGAGGCGGAGGCAGGAGACTCGCTTGAGCCCAGGAGTTGGAGGTTGCTGTGAGCTGTGATGCCATGGCACTCTACCCAAGGGGATAGCTTGAGGCTCCGTCTCAAAAAAAAAAAAAAAAAAAGAAAAGAAATCTCTCTATGGCTGAGCGTCCACAGCACAGTGGTTATGGCACTGGCCACATACACCAAGGCAGGCAGGTTCAAACCTGGCCTGGGCCAGCTAAACCAACAATAACAACTGCAAAAAAAAACAATTACTGAGCATTATGGTGGGTGCCTGTAGGCCCAGCTACTTTAGAGACTGAGGCTGTGAGCTGTGACACCTCAGCACTCTTAAGCTTGTCAAAAAGCAGTCTTTTTTTCCAAATATTCTTCTAAAAAAACAGCTCATACCATTTACAAGGGGTCAGTCACCGAGGGCAACACAGTAAGACTCTGTCTCAAAAAAAAGAAAAGAAAAGAAAGAAATCCCTCACTAGCTGGGCAAGGTGGCTCATGCCTGTAATCTATTACTCTGGGAAGCCGAATCAGGTAGATCTCTTGAGATGAGGAGTTCGAAACCAGCCTGAGCAAGAGCAAGACCTACTTTTCTCTCTACTAACAACAGAAACACTGAGGCAAAAAGATCTCTTGAGCCCAAGAGTTTGAGGTTGCTGTGAGCTATGATGTCACTCTACTCAGGACTACAGAGTGAGACTCTGTCTCAAGAAAAAGAAAAAAGAAATAACTCTACCTAACAAATTCAAACATTGTAATTTGCTTGTCTGTACCCTCACATTAACCTGAAATTTAAAAAAAGAAATGATGTCATGCTTTAAAACTTGCTCTTTCATTCAATTATCACATCCACATAAATCACCTAAGGACAAGTCTCACTTTCCATACAAACAGGTGGACAAGGCATGAAATCCTCCTCCTAGAACTGATTAAAGTTCTAAAATGCAAGAAAAACAACTGCCTTACCCATCAAGGCCACATCCTCAAAACACTCCTGTGTGGCATCTCTGCTGAGGGACTGCTGGACAGGATTCAGACTCACACACTCCTCTTGAGAAAAATACACAGCCAGATCTTCAAACAGCATTGGTCCCTAAACAACAGGAGTACAACTCAGTACAAGAGGCTGCAGGGGAGCCTCTTTCTCATTCTAGCAAGACTGAGCAGAGCCAGAAACATCATCTGCTTCAAGGGAGAAAAGGGCTTGGTGTAAAAGGTTTCTGGGTACTGGGATGGGGTATAAATGGGTTCTTATGGGTAAGGTGGGGGTTGGGAAGAGACTAAACATGGGCATAAATTTTGAGGCAGTGGTGTGAGAATGATGTAGTCTATTTTGGAAAACAATGGATGAGGTAGCAACTCTTGAGGATGGAAACCATTAATAAGGATGCTCTAAAAGAGAAAGAATTAAACTGGGCAGCCCAAGAAGAATCACAAAAGGGATAAAGGTTCCAGGGTTCTCCCAACATCCTTCCCTTTGCTATGTCCTTTTTTCCTTCCCCATGACATCTCATAATGGTGTGTGATTAAGAATCGCCTGGGTTTTATTATTATTATTCAACAGGTGTAGGGTAAAGACTAGAAATTTGCAATTTTGAAAAGCATTCCAGAAAGACACTCTGAGAAATTCTGCTTTAGACGCCTCCAAATAGCTCTGCTCCCAGTTGGTGGTTGACAAAGGAAGAAACTGGTAAGCCCCTTCTATGTCCCTAGTCTAGAAATAAAGATAGCTTGATGAAAGGGCCATTAGGGGAACAGACACACTCCCCTCAGGACAGGAAATTAGCGACGAACTTGGATAGAAAAAAAGGTACCGCATCTCACCTGGGCCTCGGTTGTCGCGAGCGTGGACGCCATCTGGGGGAATGGGGGGGTGCCTTCAGGGGACTTCGGGACAAAGCTGCAAGGGGAGAGAACAGTCCCTAATGGGGCCAGTTCTGCTGCAAAGCTCCTCTACGCACCCCACAAGCCTCCCTCGATTCTGCCCAAACCCTTTAAGAACCTGAGCCAATGGCTCCTCTCCCTGGCCCAATCTCGAAAAGGGCCCACTTACCAATCCGGGACTAATAACAGCCTCGCGCTGCCAGAGCAGACAAAGCAGAAAACTACGCCTAACGAAAACGCTACGACGAAGGCCGCAGCCACAGTAAAACTCCCACGCTCCCATACTCCCCTCCCCGCCCCCCCCCCCCCCGCAGCGCTGCGGGGAAAGCCGCCGGATGCGACCTGGCCCTTGCCGCAATGTCCATCTGCCCTTTGATTGGTCAGCGTGCTCTCGAGGGGGCAGTCCTACTTCTGTGTTGACCAATCGAACACCTTAACTGAGGACTCAGCGTGCACCAAGCAAGAACGATGTAGTTTCCTCTTTTTCTCTAAATTTCCGCTTCCGCTGACGGGGTCTCCCCGGTGAGCTCCGAGCCTGTAGACCCAGTGAAGTGGAGTGGTAGGTTGACCCCTGAGGAACGTAATGTGTCGAGAAGAAGGAAAGCAACAAAGCAGGGCGACTTCAGAATCGGTAACAAAATATGGGCTCTGCCAGCAGTGCCCTGGGGGCCTAAAATTTGGGCCTGGCCCGGGTGAAGTGAATGAGAGTACAGGGTTTCGGGCCTAGACTGACCTAAGCAGCCTGCTGTGTCTTGGGAGAATTGTGGAGCAGTGGAATGTAAAAGGGTGTCTTTTTATAAGTTCACAAAGTTCAGATTGGTTGCCGGGTTGCTAGTTTCCAATCCAAGATATTCTGGAGGCAGAATATGTGTTGTACGCCGCGGCTGCAGACCGTCCGAGCCACTTTCGGCTCAGACCCCCTAGCAGACCTCTAGCGAGAGTAGAGACATTGGTTAGCCCCACAGGACGTTGTTTGCCTCGTAATACCTCACATTCAACTTACCCTAATGCCAGACATTCCCCGAGTTACTGATACTGGGCGCTGTGGTACAGAGATTTGGAATTAGATAGTTGAGCTCCTTCCCAAGCCTTGCCACTTACTAGTTGGTAAACTATTTTTTGTGTGTCGCCTGGGTAGAGTGTCGTGGCGTCATAGCTCGCAGCAACCTCAAACTCTTGGGCTCAAGCGATTCTCTTGCTTCAGCCTCCCGAGTAGCTGGGACTCGAGGCACACGTGTCATCTATTTTTAAAGAAGAGGTCTTGCTCTGGCTCAGGCTGGACTTGAACCTATGAGCTCAGGCAGTCCACTCTCCTCAGCCTCCCAGAGTGCTAAGATTACAGGCGTGAGCCACCATGCCAGGCCCTGGTTGGTAATCTTGACATTTACAACTTTACTTTCCTCAGTTGCATAGAGTTTAGAATGCCTCTCCTGCTTAACTCAGAAGGTAATTACAAAGATTATGAGAAAAAGTAAGTGAAAGAAATTGTCAGTTTACAAAGGTGTTTGTTTGAGAAAGAAAAAGACAAGGATGATAAGTTCCTTGACAGAAAAATTTGAGTAAGTCTCAACATATTTTATTTATTTTTTTTGAAATAGTCTCAGTATGTTGCCCTCAGTACAGTGCCATAGTGTCACAACTCACAGAACCTCAAACTCTTGGGCTTAAGCTATTCTCTTGCCTCAGCCTCTCAAGTAGCTGGGACTACAAGTGCCTGCCACAATGCCTGGCTATTTATTTTTGTTGTTGCAGTTTTCATTGTTGTTTAGCTGGCCTGGGCTGGGTTAGAACCAGCCAGCCTCAGTGTTATGTTGCTGGCGCTCTACCCACTGACCTATGGGTGCCACCCTCAACATATTTTATTATTAAAGTTCCAGGCAAGTGCCTGCATCTAAAATTTTACTCAATGAATAACAGGTTGCATGGTTTTTAAAACAGTATCAGGAGAGTTAACAACTTACATGATGGGATTTGGTGGACCATCAGATAGGATAGTCTCAGCAAGTAACAGAAAAACCACCAAAACATTTTTAAAGTGTCTCGGTGACAATATCAAAGTCCCAGTGCTTCCATATTTCTCCTCTGCCATCCTTATGTTGGTGAAGGTGACACTGGATTCTACGTAATAAATGCAGAAATGTATCATTTCATGTAGACATCCTAAACTGGTCATTAGCCAAAAAAAAAAAAAAAGTTATAACTGGGCCATGTGCAGCAGTTCACAGCTGTAATCCTAGTACTTTGGGAGGCAAAGGCAGGAGGATCACTCAAGGATGTGATTGGTCAATCAGGACCAGATTGAGCAAGAGCAAAAAATAGAAAAATTAGCTGGGTATGGTAGCACACACCTGTATTCCCAGCTACTCCAGAGGTTCAGATAAGAGAATTGCTCCAGCCCAAGAGTTTGAGGTTTCAGTGAGCAATGATGGCACCACTGCACTGTAGCCCAGGAGACAAAGCAAGACCCTATCTCAAAAGAAAAACTTAACTGGCATTGGCCCGTTATGCTTCACCCCCTGGCACTGGTGGAAGAACCCAGCGTTGCATAATCAACTACCTGCCCCAAATCAGGGCACTGTTGGAAAAGGAAAAACCTAAGTAGAAACAAAGTCAGATAGTATAGTAACAGTATCTCCCACAAGTGACATCTCTTGACATCTAGCTCAGAGTTAGACCTTTTAGGAATGGGTCACAAACAAGGTACCTGAGGATCCTACGACCAAGGAAAAAAATGTTTTAAGGACAGGTAGAAGAACAATAAGAAACTTTCCTATAGGCTTGGCGCCTGTGGCTCAATCGGCTAAGGCACCAGCCACGTACACCTAAGGTGGTGGGTTCGAATCCCCAGCCCGGGCCCGCCAAACAACAATGATGGCTGCAACCAAAACATGGCTGGGTGTTGTGGCGGGCGCCTGTGGTCCCAGCTACTTGAGAGGCAGAGGCAGGAGACTCGCTTGAGCCCAGGAGTTGGAGGTTGCTATGAGCTGTGATGCCATGGCACTCTACCCAAGGGGATAGCTTGAGGCTCCGTCTCAAAAAAGAAAAAAAAAAGAAACTTTCCTATAGGGTAGGCCGATGTAAAGCATGTATGTTAAAGAAAAACTAACCAAGGGGCCCATAGTTCAGAAGGTAGGGTGCCAGCCACAGGCCCCAAAGCTAGTGTGTTAGAACCCAACCCAAGCCTGCTAAAAAAATAGCCAGGTATTGTGGCAGGTGCATGTAGTCCCAGCCACTCGGGAGACTGAGGCAAGAGAATTGCTTAAGCCCAAGAGTTTGAGGTTGCTCTGAGCTGTGATGCCAGGGCACTCTACTGAGGATAACATAGACTCTGTCTCAAAAAAACAAAAAAACTAATTAGCCTGGTATATGGAGACCTAAACTAAAGGAATGTTCGTCATAAGGTCATGGTGCTGCTCACAGTCATTCTTTTTCTTGCTTTGTGTTTATATTTAATGGTATTCTTATTTCAGAGATGTCTCGTTTGGGCTCGCATTTTCCCGATCTGGATTTGTGGCTCTTTCATCAAGAATAGAGGCTTTGAGCTCCACGCCTGTGGCTCAAGTGGCTAAGGCACCAGCCACATACACCTAAGGTGGTGGGTTCGAATCCAGCCTGGGCCCGCCAAACAACGACGGCTGCAACCAAAAAATAGCTGGGCGTTGTGGCGGGTGCCTGTGGTCCCAGCTACTTGGGAGGCAGAGGCAAGAGACTCACTTGAGCCCAGGAGTTGGAGGTTGCTGTGAGCTGTGATGTCATCGCACTCTACCCAGGGTGACAGCTTGAGGCTCCGTCTCAAAAAAAAAGAATAGAGGCTTTCATAGTTCTTTTCTTTGAATGCTGTTCTTATTGCTACAAAGAAATAATGGCTTCCAATGACTAGAAAGGGAGCTTATGGCATTAACACTCAGTGGATTACCAGAGATAGGGTTATCCCTGAAATGAGAGGGGAAACAAAATCTCTAAACTTTCTAAGAGCTGAAAACATCAGAGATCACTTTATATATTCATCATAAATTCACATGATGTATTTTAATCATCAGAACTTAACACTCTTGCCACCACCACATTTGGCAAGTGTCTACATTTCTGCTTTAACATAATAACAATAGTAGCAACCTGTTTGTATTGAAATTCTTTCTATAGGCAAGCATCTGTTTTCTCTGTGAAACTTACCTTTTTAAATATTAAAGATAACCTTTATTACAAAAACAGTATATGTGCATTTTAGAAAGTTAAGAAATACAGATAAGAAAAAAATAGAAAATAAAAGCACAACATTTCTTTTTTTTTTTTTTTGTAGAGACGGAGTTTCACTTTATCATCCTTGGTAGAGTGCCATGGCATCACACAGCTCACAGCAACCTCCAACTCCTAGGCTTAGGTAATTCTCTTGCCTCAGCCTCCCAAGTAGCTGGGACTATAGGCACCCACCACAATGCCCAGCTATTTTTTGTTGCAGTTTGGCCAGGGCCAGATTCGAACCTGCCACCCTTGGTATATGGGGTTGGTACCCTACCCACTGAGCCACAGGCATCACCCAAAGCACAACATTTCTCTCATCCATGGATCACTACCGTTTATTCCATTTCCTTGGTGACTTTTAACATGATTTCCAGAATTAACTGCTGTTTAGATTTGGGATGTTTTTCATTCCCAGAAGGTACTGCTTTTTAGGGCTCATAACTTAAAAGTAAGTATATCTCTGGTTCTTGCAGCTTACTGTATCCTTCATGAGAAGTTATTAGTGATCAGAAATTGCCACAGGACCTTCTCATGTGCCCTTAAAGAGTCTAGGTCAGGGGTCCTCAAACTTTTTAAACAGGGGGCCAGATCACTGTCACTCAGACCATTGGAGGGCCAGACTGCCGGGCCCTGGAATGAGTCAGCTGCTAAGCAGGACAGGCAGTGGCAGCAAAAACACCCAGCAGGCTGGGTAAATGTTCTAGGCAGGCCGCAAGTGGCCCACGGGCTGTAGTTTGAGGACGCCTGGTCTAGGTAAGCAAGACTCTTAACTTTTTCTCCTAACTTTAGCACAGGTTTTTCTTACAGGTGTTCAGAATGCCTGACTGGGTAGTTAGAACACTGGTGTTTACTAGTCTCCGGTTTCTTATCAAGGGAAAAATGGCTACAATTCATGCCTGCAAGTTTTACTTGTGTAAAGAACAATAGGCTCTCACAATTTTGGAGCTGGGATCACCTCTATATTAATATGTGTCTCTTCGTCAGAAAATGGCTTAGGCTCGGCACCTGTGGCTCAAGTGGCTAAGGCGCCAGCCACATACACCTAAGATGGAGGGTTCAAATCCAGCCCAGGCCCGCCAAACAACAATGATGGCTGCAAAAAAAAAAAAATGGCCAGGCGTTGTGGTAGGCACCTGTGGTCCCAGCTACTTGGGAGGCTGAAGCAGGAGACTAGCTTGAGCCCAGGAGTTGGAGGTTGCTGTGAGCTGTGGTGCCACAGCACTCTACCCAGGGGGATAGCTTGAGGTTCTGTCTCAAAAAAAAAGAAAATGGCTTAGAGCTCTAAAATGTACCTCCAGTATCTTAATCCTATTACCAAAAACAATGTCACCCTGGGTAGAGTGCTATGGCGTCACAGCTCACAGCAATCTCAAACTCTTAGGCTTAAGCAATTCTTTTGCCTCAGCCTCCCAAGTAGCTGGAACTACAGGCACCTGCCACAACACCCAGCCTTTTTTGTTTTTTTTTTGAGACAATTTCCCTATGTCACCCTGGGTAGAGTGCTGTGGCGTCACAACTCACAGCAACCTCAAATTCTTGGGCTTAAGCAATCCTCTTGCCTCAGCCTCCCAAGTAGCTGGGACTATATATAGGTGCTTACCACAGCACCCAGCTATTTTTTTTTTTGTTATAGTTGTTATGGCTGTTTAGCTGGCCCTGTGGGTTCAAACCTGCCAGCCTGGGTGTATGTGGCCCACGCCCTATCCACTGAGCTACAGGCACTGCCAAAAGAGAATTTTCTTGGAAGCAAAATATTTGGTTCCTGGTTGTAGTAGTTTTTGATCCATGCAGGTATTAGTAAGTCCCTGTGGCCAGCACATGCCCTTCCCTTGGACTTGCTTTGACCAGGGTCTTCTGAGCTAAGAGAGAATGAAATGACTTTAACTGGTTAGACTTATTAGGAAACATTGGAACAAAGGGTGGAATCATTGAGGGTAGCATGGTTTCCTACGGGACAAATACCTTGAATATTCCTTATAGTAATACATGATACCTGACTGCAAGAATGGTCTTGAGGAAAAACGTGGTTCTTGTGTAAAATGCTTAATAGAGTGCCTGGTATATAGCCCGGGGAAGATATTTTTTTCTCATTTGTATTTTCAAAGTTTTAATGGATATATCATACATGTCCTTCTTAGTTTTGCCAGTTCATCTTATAATGCTGTACAATATATAGGCCCTTGGAAACAGCAGGATGTTGTTACTCTCCTGTCACCTAGGAAGCATATCTCAAGCTCTAATGTGTCTCTGATTCAGTGAAGATGCTGTTGAATGCAGATTCCCATTCAGCCTGGGGTGGGGCCTGAGGTGCTACATTTTTCATAAGCTCCTAGGTGATGCTGGTGCTTCTGGACCACAGATCACACTTTGAGTAACAAGGATTTAAGCGGAGTTTATATGACTGAAGGGGCTCAACAACTACCTGTTCTAGCCAATGGGAAAGGGGAGTGAGAGGGGAGAGAAATTTCCTTTTTTTTTTTTGAGACTGACAAGCTGTCACCCTGGGTAGAATACTGTGGCATCACAGCTTACAACAATCTCAAATTCTTGGGCTTAAGCGATTCTTTTGCCTCAGCCTCCCAAGTAGTTGGGACTACAGGCACCTGCCACAACACTCAGCTATTTGTTGTTGTTGTTGTTTTAGCTGTCCTGGGCCAGGTTCAAACCCACCAACCTTGGTGTAGGTAGCTGGTGCCTTACCCACTGAACTACAGACACTGCCTATTTCCTTTTTATTTAATAATAGGTTTTAGTTTTAGGTTTACAGAAAAATTGAACAGATACTAACACTTTCCCTTTCTCCCTCTCTGCATAGATTTCCTGATTGTTAACATCTTTCTTGAGTCTGCAAACATTTCTTATAATTGGGGAACTAATTAATATTATATCCAAGCATCATTATAACCAAGATTTATTTACAGCATATATGTACCCTAAATTGATAAGCAGTTTCCTTTTTTTAACCCCACCTTTTTATTTTGAAAATTTAAAACCTCTTGAATATTTGAAAGAATAATGCAGTGAACACCTATGTGCTCTTTATCTTGCTTCACCAGTTGTTAACATTTTGGTAACTTTCTTTTAATGACGTGACAAAGTTGTTGCCTGCGTCACTCTCATTCTTGTTCACTGGTAAAAAAAAAATTGGAACATAGCCTGATCCTGCTGCAAGAGAGTCCTAGAAATAAAAGCCTAGCTTGGCAGTGATTACCCCTGCTATATGAGGTAGGATTCTTTCACTGCAAGAATATATGATATGGGTGGGCTCAGTTTTTCACATTGGTAATCCCAGCACTTTGGGAGGCCAAGGCAGGTGGATCACTTGAGGCCAGAAGTTTGAGACCAGCCTGGGCAACATAGTGAGACCCCATCTCTAAAAATGTTTTATAATAAAAATTTTGAAATGATGGCTCAGCACCTGTAGCTCAGCAGCAAGGGCGCCAGCCACATGCATCAGAGCTAGTGGGTTTGAATCCAGCCCAGGCCTGCCAAACAACAAAAACTATAACCAAAAAATCTGAGCATTGTGTCAAGTGCCTATAGTTCCAGCTACTTGAGAGGCTGAGGCAAGAGAATCACTTAAGCCCAAGAGTTTGAGGTTGCTGTGAGCTGTGATGCCATGGTACTCTACCCAGGTCACAGCTTGAGACCCTGTCTCAAAAAAAAAAAGTTTTAAAATGATAATAAAAATATAAACTATTATTTTAAAAAAAGGATTAGGAAGGAATGAAACAGTGTATACCTGGGAACAATACCCTCTCATGCTTCTGACACACTGATTCATCAAATCTTGTTTTCCCATTTGTTTCTTTTCTTAGCTCTAATAGGAACTAAAATGTTAAATATTATAACCATATGTTCTCTTCAAACTGGATTCTGGAAAGCTTGGGGTTAAATTTACAGCCCATGTCTAGGAAGTATATAGGACTTCATAGTGTGCATTTTACACACCCACAGTACTTTTTAGATTTCCACCTTCATTTTGTCTTTGCCACATGTATTCTTGCCATATTGTGTAGCTCTTTCTAGTCAGTCATAAATCTTTTTTTGCAAGAGGTTCAATTACAGATAATTTTAATAATGACACACTAAACATAATTGTTTGAGGTGCTCAAAATGTTCTAAATGGGTCCAAACACTTTACCATGGCTACTTTGCTTACAATAGCATATTTTCAGAACCTAAACCTGTAATTCCACAGAGTTGTAAATAGTACTATATTGATCTACATTTTGTTTAAGTGATTTTCAGTTGATTTTTAAAAATAAGAACTTAGGCATGATGGTACACATCTGTAGTTTCAGCTACTGGGAAGGCTTAGGTAGGAGGATTCCTTGAGCATAGGAGTTCAAGTCCAGCCTGGGCAACAGAACAAGACCTGCCTTCTAAAAAAAAAAAGGGGAGAGAGAGAGAGAAAATAAAATAGATAAAATAGAGCTTGGCACCATAATTCATGCCTATAATCCCAGCACCTTGAAGGGTGAGGTAGGAGGATCTTTTGAGCCCAAGAGTTTGAAAGCAGCCTGGGCAACATGGCAAGACTTCACTTCTCCAAAAAATTTAAAAATTACCCATGTGGGCTTGGCGCCTGTGGCTCAAGTGGCTAAGGTGCCAGCCACATACACCTAAGGTGACGGGTTTGAATCCAGCCCAGGCCCGCCAAACAACAATAACGGCTGCAACCCAAAAATGGCCAGGCGTTGTGGTGGGTGCCTGCAGTCCCAGCTACATGGGAGGCTGAGGCAGGAGACTCGCTTGAGCCCAGGAGTTGGAGGTTGCTGTGAGCTCTGATGCCACAGCACTTTATCCAGGGGGATAGCTTGAGGCTCTGTCTCAAAAAAAATTACCCGTGTGTATGGCTCGGTGCCTGTAGCACAGTGGTTATGCCGCCAGCCACATACACCGAGGGTGGTAGGTTCGAACCAACCCTGGCAAGCTAAAATAACGATGACAATGGCAACAAAAAAATAGCTGGGCATTATGGTAGGTCCCTGTAGTCCCAGCTACTTGGGAGGCTGAGGCAAGAGAATCGCTTGAGCCCAAGAGTTTGAGGTTGCTGTGAGCTGTAACGCCATCGCACTCTACTGAGGGCAACATAGTGAGAATCTATCTCAAAAAAAGAAAAAAATTACCCATGTGTGGTTTTACACACCTGTAGTCCCAGCTACTTGGTAGCTTGAGGTAGGATGATCACTTAAGTCTAAGAGTGGGAGGCTGCAGTGAGTATGATCTCATCACTGTGCTACAGCCTAGAGACAGAGTGAAATACTGTCTCAAAAAAAAAAAAAAAGGCTCAGCACCCATAGCGGAGTGCCAGCCATACATGGAAGTTGGCGAGTTCGAATCCGGCTCGGGCCAGCTAACCAACAGTGACAACTGCAACAAAAAAATAGCTGGGTGTTGTGGTGGGCACCTGTAGTCCCAGCTATTTGGGAGGCTGAGGCAAGAGAATTGTTCTTAAGCCGAAGATTTTGAGGTTGCTGTGAGCTGTGATGCCAGGTGAGGGCAACATAGTAAGACTCTGTCTCAAAAAAAAAAAAAAATTAACCCGGCATGGTAGTGCATGCTGTAGTCCCAGATACTCTGGAGGCTGACATAGGAGGATCACTTGCCCCCAGGAGTTTGAGGTTGCAGTGAACTATGATGATGCCACTGTCCTATAGCCCAAACAACAGAGTAAGAGAGACCCTGTCTGCAAAAAAAAAAAAAGTAGGAATTTACAGAAATTGTTCCTTAAAGAAATAGAAATGCAGGTTGTTAAAAATTCCACCAGCCACTAAACATCATACATACATATTATGTAGACAATGGTAGATTATTCCTGTTTTATATAATTTTGTTTATTCTTGGTCTAATTATGCCAATTGCCTTTTTTTTTTAGATAAAATCTCATTTTGTCATCATCTGGTAGAGTGCTGTGACATTATAGCTCACAGCAACCTCAAACTCTTGGGCTCAAGCGATCCTCTTGCCTCAGCCTTCCCAGTAGCAGGGATTATAGGCGCCCGCCACAACCAGAGGCTAGTTTTAGAGGCTGGGTCTTGCACTTGTTCTGTGCTCAGGCAATCCATGCACCTTGGCCTCTCAGAGTGCTAGAGTTAAACAGGTGTGAGCCATTGTACCTGACCCCAAGTACCTTTTAAACTTCTAAGATTGTGAGGTACTTTTTCCTTGCCACAATGATAAAAGAATATGCTTTTTTATTTGTTTTACCTTTTGCAATCATAAGAATAGCGTCATTTTATTTGGGGTACAAAGATACTTTAATCTGTTATAAGGTTTATTCTCTTTGTTATGAATTAAATCTTTTTTAGGGTTAATCATTTTAGGCTTTGGCTTGTACACAGTTTCTTCTTATTCCATTCTTTGGTTATGTGAACCGTTGTGGTTATTTGAAAGCAGAGAAAAATAAATGTAATGGGTTTGCTTATTACAGGTTCCATAACAAAATTTGAATTAGATAATGCATTACAGAATGCCCTGCAACATTAGGGACAACTGACCCTTGCTTGTTATACATAATGTCATCCCTAAACTGCCTTTCTGCCAAAATAGGACTTTTCTGTCTGCTGAGGACGTCCAGTTCTATCGCAGGGTGGTGCTGCCAGCCAGCTTGGGATTGGGAGTGTGGGGGAGACCCAACTATGAACAACTTCATTCAGTCTGCCGAGTGTCAACGCCAGGGCAGGTGCTTGGATGTAGTAAACTTCAAGCCCAATGTAAGATAAGCAAGCATTAGCCAATAACTAGAGGGTGGCGAGTGAGCAGGCCTGTGTCTGCGCGTGGGACGCTCGGAAGAGCCCAAGGCACCTCAACCCGGAATGGCACCACCAGCGTCCACGTGCGCCACGCCTGAGGGGGCACTCATGGGTCCGGCCGGCCACATCTGGGCACCTCCAGCGGCTGTGAGAGCAGGGGTCGAGCCTTATTCCCTCCGCTGGCTGTCACCGGTTAATCGGCAGACGCTTTCCCAAGTTTTCTCGAGGCCTGCCCGCTCCTAAGATGGCGGTGGCGGCGGCGGCATCCGAGAGGGCGGTGCCACGTAGGGCGATAGCCAATGAGCTTCCGGGCTGCGCCGCCGCCGGGAGCGGGAGGCGGAAGTACCGCGGACTGCCGCCTCCGTCCGGGTTGCGGCCCCTGCCGGTTACATAACTAGTTGCGAGCTCCGCGCCGCCTCGTTTTCCAGCTCCCTGCGACTCGAGGATGTGCTGAGACCCACACGCCCTCAGCTGCCGCTGGCTCCCGCCCGAGGTGAGATGAGGGGGCGCGGCTGCCGACGCGAAGGCCTGCGGGGAGCTCGGGGCGTTGCGGGTGGGCTCCCCCGGAACGAGCATGCCCGAAAGTAGGCCCGGTGCACGGCCTCGCGCCCCTTGGGCGTCCGGTCCTTTCTGCATCCGCGACGGCGTCGAGAGTAGGGACCAACAGGCGCGCGGGGGGTGGGGAGAGGTTGCTGTTTTAAGTGCCGAGTGGGAGTCGCCCTATTTTCCTGGGGGACGCTCGCGTGCCAGACCCTAAGACGAGTTGTTGGGAAAATTTGAAACTAAAGGATAATGTGTCTGTGGATATCCGCTGGGGTCTCCCTCGAGGTGGAGGGTCTGAACGATTTGCTGTCTTGTCCCTGTTCCCGTCTTGTCTTCTGTGAACTTCTGAAAGCCAGGGGCCTTTGTCTTGGTATCCCACATGTCTCGTCCCTTCATCTGTACCATTTGGAATTAAACCCATTTCTTACGTTTCTGGTCATTTACACACCAGCCCATACAGAACCAATTCCCTTTTCCGAATTGGACACTTTCCAAGGATTGAAGGGACTCTGTACTTTCTGTGGTTTGTTTGTCCTGCTGGGAAAATTTGTGGGGAGGTTGTGGGCTTTCTCTGGGCCCCCATCAGCAATTATGTTTGTGCCTAGCCAGTGGTGGAACCCAGAACCTGAAGATTGGGCAAGGAGATACTCTGCAGTAAATGTGAACATTGGCTGCCTCATCTATCTGTTGTAACCCTTTTGCCTGTATACTTTTGTGTCACTCCTGAAGGAAGAGGACAGCAGCCCGATAGGATAATTGACTGCAGTGTCTGCAGTAGTAGTTAATTGGAGTGCCGGAGCTGGGAGAACCTTATCATGTACAAATATTTCCCTTTTATCAGAGTACTGAATCCCTGGTTAATGCTTAACTGGGCAGTGAAAGTCATGTGACTCCAAAGGTCATATATAGAAATGCTACAGTCTATGGAACACTCTGATCTAGAGGTGGCTTGAAGTCTTGGTCTTTTTTTTTTTTAATTTTTTATTAAATCATAACTTTGTACATTGATGCATATAAGTATATAAGTCTTGGTCTTAATAGTGGCCCACCAGATAGAAAGAGGGAAAGTCTTCAACATCATTGAATTAAAAAGAATTGGGAGGAAAAACAGACAAAGCAAACCCCCCCCCCCCCCAATGAATTACAAATGGGATTAAAGATCAGAGGAAACTCAGGAATGACTGCACTGTTACTTCCCAAGGTAGGACTTCATCTCCCCTCATCTAGAATTTTGTACCCATCAGAATTGGTGTGCATGCCAAGTGTGGTGGCTCATACCTGTAATCCTAGCATTCTGGAAGGCTGAGGTGAGTAGATTGCCTGAGCTCAGGAGTTTGAGACCAGCATGAACAAGAGTGAGACACCAGTCTCTAAAAAGTAGCCAGGCATTCTGGTGGGTACTTGTGAGCCCAGCTACTTGGAAGGCTGAGGCAAGAGGATTGCTTCTGCCCAAGAGTTTGTGGTTGGTGTGAATGGTGATGCCGTGACACTCCACCGAGGGCAA
This sequence comes from Galagoides demidoff, assembly GCA_963574575.1. Taxonomy (NCBI): domain Eukaryota; kingdom Metazoa; phylum Chordata; class Mammalia; order Primates; family Galagidae; genus Galagoides; species Galagoides demidoff. The sequence continues at coordinate 14,949 of CAUYQV010060556.1, forward strand.
CAGGATGAGACTCTGTCTCAAAAAAAAAAAAAAAGAATGTGTACATCAGCCCTAGGAGAATGGGACCTGCATGAAATCTTCTCTTGGACTGTGGTTTGTAGTGTTGCATCTCACTGACTTTGCAGACACAATAGATTTCTGTGAAGATGGTTTGAACCTGTTAGTAATGAAGTCAAGGAATGGTCTGGTGTCAACATGCCCAAATAAAACATACAGACTTTTCTAAATGGTCTCTGTGTGTCCTATCTTTAGCCTCTCTTAGTTCTCACTTGAAGTAACTTTGTCACCCAGTTTGTTTTAACCACACACTTTTGGTGTGGAGAGTATCTTTAGCAGTATTTTGTCCTAGTCGCTTAGCAACAGCACGCTTCTGGCTGGAATGGAAGAAAATTTCTGGGTGTTAGTGATTTGAGAGATAAAAGATAATTCACACCTGAAACTAGACCAGAAAGGCTAGTGAAATATCATTGCTGACTGGCATTCATGACCCATCCATGCCTCAGTGTACTTAAGTGGTAGCTGCAGTTTAGCTTCTGACAGGTGGATACAAGATTGTTACCTTGCAGCCACAAAGAACAGACAGATGTAGAAAATAGTCTTTATAACTCTGAATTCTAGGCAATGCATGTCTTTGCTGAAATAACCCAGAGGTTCCACTTGGTGACAACTCTCCCACCTGAATAGAAAGCTGGCTGCTTTTCAGGCACTCTTCTTAAATGGTGTCTCCTGCATATCTCCATCTTGTCTCCATCATCTCCTTCATCATCTCTTTCTAGGAAGAATCCACAAATCCCCCTACTGGCTTTTTCATCTCAGTTCCTCATTTGTAGATAGCAGGGTTAAAGTGTGGCCCCGGCATCAAAGCTGGTTCTCTTTCTGTCCACATAAAATGCATTCAAGTAAAATGCTGATCTGCAAAATGATGCTGGAAGTTCTAGGTCCCTTTCTGGCTAAGTGAAAATGCTGAATTTGATTCTGCAAATAGTCACAGTGCCGTTGATAACTCCAAGGTCAGGCCTTCTTCCCTACATGCTACTATTCTTTTTAGCATGACCTGTAATAGAAGCAGGACAGTTTAAGATTTATCTGAAACCCAGATAACTTCACTGTTGATTAAAGAGAAACCTATACATTTGAAAACCAAATGAGAACATAATAGTGTTAATATTCTGTTATGAACACTAAGGCATTTGCTCAGTGCTTGTGGGAGTGATAGGAAGGGGGTCTGATCAAGGAGCTACGGCTTTCTGCAGGAAGAGATATGGGGTCCTTGTCAGCAATTGAACAGTGCTTAATGGAACCAAACTGCCCCTCTGCAGAGGCCAGCAGAGATGTGACAGTAACACCAAAGTGTCATAGCTGGTCAGATAATGATGTCAGCAGATGAGAGTCAGTCACTAGTCCCATCCTGTCAGCAATTCAACTCCTCTACCTCAGGCAGGGCACAGGAGCTGGGGGGTGGTGGTGGCAAACTGCAAAAAACCATGGCAAGAACCAGCTATGGGTGTGACAGCTTAGAGATTTTTTAAATGTTTCTTAAAATTGTAAGTTAGAATTATTACTCGTTTGCCTTAAGATGGACTCTCCATGCCAAATTTTAAAGGCCATACACTTGGAGTAGCATGGAATTTTATGCACCGATGCTAGAAATAAATGTTCTAAACTCAGATTTAAAGTTGCGACACAGTAAAGAGGAGATGGTTATGGACGTGGACAATAAAACAAATGTTTGAGAATGTCTTTGTTCCTTTGCTTCCACAAGAAGATAAAAGAGAGGTATTTTGCCATCTTTGGTAGACCATATTAGAAAATTATTTGAGTTCTGCTTTTTGTTGTGTAATTGTTATTAAAAATCAAATGGTGTTTCTCCTTTTTTGTTTACTATACTCCTGAAGTAGGGTCAGTTTGAATAGCAAAGTACTGAAATGTGAGCCCATCTTGAAAAAACTATTTGAAGAAAGCAATTTCATTTTATAAAATAGGTGGATAATTTTCCCTTGGGTACTGAAAAGGATTATTTTCTGAAAAATGTTAATGCAACAATAGTTCATTCCCTTGACATTCTTGGGAGTACTACTGGATTACAAACGTGTTTCTTTTTGGAATAGGGTTTATTCTGACTCTGGTTGTACACGATTCCAAGGTTGTTCCTTCCATAGACTGTGTTATATTGAGAATGGCTCACTAATCAGATATTTGCTGCTCTTCTATTTCTACCCTTAGTTTCAGATTACTTTGCATCTCATCCGGACTCCTGTTTTTAACCTTTTCATTGAAGTATCCATGCAAAAAAGTCCAATGCCTAACGAATTGGCATAGCACAGACATGCCTATAAAATCCCTACCCAGAAGACACATTGAGCTCCTTGCCAGGCAAGCTACCTCTTACTTGAAAAAATGTTTTTCTTGTAAGAAACACAAACCAAAGTGTAAGCAGTTCCATACATTTTTGTACTGTAACATTTTTAATGTGTCACTATAACAGAATACTATGCTGCTGTTTGAATGTTTGTCCCCTCCAAAACTCATGTTGAAAAAAAAAGAAACACAAACCATTAACTACTATATTAGAGAGGAAGGGAGTATAGGATTATTAATTTTTGCTTTATATTGCACATGACTTCTTATGTTACTTTTTTTTTCAAATAAAAAGGTGGTAGAAATCAAATTTATTTTAACATGGTAGTAAATAATTAATGATTTTGCATATACTCTATATATGTGTTTATTTACATGCCTGATTATAATAGGCAACATATCTGCATATATATTTAGATTTAATAAAGTGACTTTACTCTTTTGTTTTTCCTTTTTCTATTTTGGAGACCTCCTGTTCTTCATTTTAATATCTCAGACCACCAAGGAATGGGTGCATACCTAAAGAATAAATTGTTTACAAGTAGACTCTTGCATATGTTACCATTACTGCCTCAATAGCAAAGACTTTGGAGAGCACAAAAAGCCTTTACTTGTTTAAGAATCATGTCTGAGACTAAATCCTTGCTCTGCTATTTATTAACTCTGGGTCTGTGGACAAGTTGTTTAATCTCTCTGGGCCTATTTCATCACCTTTAAAGTGGAGTTATCATCTATTTTCTGGACTCTCAAAATGTAGCCAAAGTTTCTTCAGCTTCTAGCCTTGAGGGTCTAACAAGGTTGAAAATAATGAGCCTAGAGGCATTTTTTGGCTGGTCTTCCATCAACTCCAAGGCTGGAGCTCCATATGTGACATCCTTCTCTCCCTCCACAATCATTGCTCCTGAAGACCATTGTTTTAATGATATTATTTGGCCAAGTCATTTTCCCAGGTCTCTGGTTGTCATGCACTCCCAGTATTTGTCAATAAATAGTATAATATCCTTGTCTTTGGATAACATGGTTTTTGGATATTCATCCTGTGTTCGAGACTACCATGTTAGGTTGGCCAAAGCACTAAGGCACATTTCCTTCAAGTTTGCTTGCTTCCGGAGGAAGTAAGTATTACCACTATGATGGCATACATTGTAATGAAAACTATAGTTGGTCATGAACGGCAGAAAGGATGAGGTGTCTATGCCAAAGGTGTCTGCAGTGAGCCACTTTGTACATATCCCACATTGCAGTTCTACCTCTCCCAGTTGTAGGCTATTCTCTTCATCTACTCAGCCAGCCTGAGTATCCATCACCTCTGAAGTATCCCCAGCACCTTCCCGCTTTCAGCCTCTCCAGAACTAGGCTTAGCTGCCAAAGCAGCCCACATTCCCTCTCCAGCCAGAGCAGCTGCTACCGCCACCACCGGCTTCATCTCCCCTTCTTCTGTGGTAGTTGTGTTTAAGGTTGCTCCTGGACCAGGTCCAGCAACTACTCTGGGCCCAAGTCCATTTCCCACCCTTATGTTACTATTAATATGGATTAATTTTACCATTTAAAAACAAAAAGATTTTAAAAAGAGAATTCTCCCTCCCTCAAGATAAAGAGAATGCTCTTTTAAAATTTTTTTTAACATGATTATTTTACAGCTTTTAAATATTGTGAGGCTGCTTGATCTCCCTGTCCATAACCACCTCCTCTTTGCTTCTTTACAATTTTTGACTCTGTGTTTAGAACATTTATTTCTGGCATCAGTACACAGAATGCCATCCTACTCCAAGGTTACAGGGTTTAAAAGTCAGTGCTGTTTTAGGACAAAATGGGTAGTAATTCTCATAATTCAAAGACATGCTGTAAAATTTTCAAAGTCGTTAGTAATTTAAAACATTCTATGAGGTTATTTTAATAGAAAGTATGTTCATAGTTTTCATACCACCTAAAACCCAATATCATAGTCAGAAGTCTCAAATAATACAGAAATGAGTGATGTGTGGCTCAGCGCCTATAGCTCAAGTGGCCAAGGCGGCAGTCACATACACCACAGCTGGCACGTTCGAATCCAGCCCAGACCAAACAACAGTGACAACTATAACCAAAAAATAGCTGGGCATTGTGACAGGCACCTGTAGTCCCAGCTACTTGGGAGGCTGAGGCAAGAGAATCGCTTAAGCCTACAAATTGGAGGTTGCTGTGAGCTGTGATGCCGTGGCATTCTACTGAGGGCAACAACTTGAGACTCTGTCTCAAAAAAAAAGAAAGAAAGAAATGGGTGATGTGGAATCCAAATATCTGCCACAATTCCAGCAGTGAATTCAAACAGGAATTTGAATTACTTCAAAAAATCATTTTGGTTATAAAAGTTAGCCTCATAATTGGCTTGGCACCCATAGCACAGTGTTTATGGTGTTGGCCATACACACCAAGTCTAGTAGGTTCAAACCCAGCCAGGGCCGGCTAAGCAACAATGACAACTGCAACAGAAAAATAGCCAGGTGTCTGTGGTGGTTGCCTGTAGTCCCAGCTACTTGGGAGGCTGAGGTAAGAGAATCACTTAAGCCCAAGAGTTTGAGGTTGTTGTGCACTATGACACCATGTTACTCTACCAAGGGCCACATAATGAGACTCTGTCTGAAAAAGAAAAAAACAAAGCCTCATAATCAAGTGGTAATTTATAGTAAATTTGACCCTCTTTCATATTTAACATTTGATTCTGAAAGATCTTAAATGCAAACCCAGAGAAACAGATTAAGAAAAACGTTTCATTTTTGTCAAAAGATGCTGATAAAAAGTTAAAAAATAATAATAATAAAAGAAACAAAAAAGCAACAAGACCCGGCAGAGTGAGATAGAAAGAGTGAAGTAGCAGCTATGGATGGGAGAGTCTCCTGAAACCTGCTCCCCTCTTGAGGTACTTTTTCCTCTTAAACTGAGTGGCTGTGCATCCCTCTCACTCACTGCCTCCTAAGTAGTGCAGAGGATTTCTTGTAGTCATTTCAGTTCCCTGTCCAAGAACATAAGTTCTTGGATTTTAGTCAAGAATGCTGTTTAAATAAATACATTTGAGGTTGCTGTGAGCTATAATGATGCCATGGTACTCAACCCAGGGTGACAGGGTATGACTCTGCTTCAGAAATAAATAAATACATTTTACTGTCTTCAGAGTCTCATGACCTCTCTCCCCAATAATAATAAACAGTATTATTTACAGGTGCTTTTGTTATTGTTTTTAAACCGAACAGATTGATCCACTCACTCCAACTGAGTTATGAATTAGATTCTGGTCACAACCTGTCAGGAGGCCAGCTGACCCCAGCTGAAGGTGCCCTTAGGGCATTTGTGCTGCCATTCAGCCCTGGCTGCTCTTTCGTTGGGAACGTAAGAAAAATGAGACTCATCGGAAGTTGTCAAGTGAGGCAGCCATGGGGTCTGGACCTGGTCCTACGTCTTCAGGCCCTCAGCTTGTGTCCTCTCTTTTTCTTTGGTCATGTACTTGTCATCTCCAATTCTGACACTGACCTAGTGGGGGCTCAAAAGTAAGTGGTCCTTCCCACTGCTCACCCATAGTCAAGCCCTGACCTGCTCTGAGGGCAATCTTTAGACGGGGATTCAGCATGTAAGAGAATAGGGAAAGTGCTCTTCCTGTCTGGGCCAGAACTCAGAGGTCAATACAGTAGCGTTCAGTTGCCTTCTTTTCCAGTAGTGGGACTAGTGGGGGCTTGTGTGTCCTAAGTCCTGGGCTTAGTTTCTGGAGGATGTGAAGGGATGGATCCCCTGCTGCCTTCCCTGTGATCCCTATGTGGGGAAAGAGCATGCCTGCCTAGGCCAGTTGACTTCCTGTTTGCCAGCATGCTGTTCAGCATGGAATTCTGCTAGCAAAGCAGATTTCTGACTCTGCTTATCACTGTATGCCCAGTGCTTTGAGCAGGACCTGAATTTTCAGTACAGTTTTGATAAATTAATGACTAAATGGATTTTCAGAATGGAAAGTAGGGACTGATAGAACATTTGACCTAAAGGGAGGAGGCCTGAATCTGGACTTGGGACCAGGACTACCTGTCATCATTTTTATTTTTTTAATTTAATTTTTAATTAAAATCATAACTATGCATTTATGGGGTATAATGTGATGATATCAAACTGATTAACATATCCATCACCTCACTTTTTTATGATAAAACATTTAAAATATACTGTTAGTTGTTTTGAAATATACCCCTTGGCATTGTGCACATTAGGTGAGATTCCTTGAAATACCCTTCTTCCTCCCACCAATCGCTCTCCCCTTCTTTTCCCCTCTCCTTCCTCACCACTCCCCCTTGCTAGATTAAATTTGTGTCTAATTTGTATATTGGTTTCATAATAACATTGAGTACATTGGATACTTTTTTTTCCCATTCTTGAGATACTTGACTAAGAAGAATGTCTTCCAGCTCCATCCAGGTAAACATAAAAGATGTAAAGTCTCCATCTTTTTATGGCTGAATAATATTCTACAATATGTATATCACAATTTGCTAATCCATTTGTGGGTTGATGGGCATTTGAGTTGCTTCCAGGACTTGGCAATTATGAATTAGGCTGTCATTGTTTTTAGTTGAGGTATGACTAACAGCCAAATGCACAACTTAGTGAGCAGGTGCCTTATGTTGCTATCACCCATCCCACTCTGCCATCTGATTCCTGATAGCCACTATGATCTATTGGTTTTGCCAGTCCTGGAATTTCACAGGGGTCTCCTTTGAAGAGATGTATCTCAAGTTGTCTGTGACCACCGTGGGAACCCCTCATGCACAATGAGTTGCTAGAGAGAGGCTGTCTAGAAATAAAGTGAGGTGTTTGTTTCTTGTCACCCTGGAAATGATTCACCTTCTTGCTACACTGATGCTTTGGCAGACCCCCAGGCTGCTGTGGAGGCAGCTTATTCACTCATGGGCAGCTTCCCCTTTGAACAAACAGACTGTGGTGGTAATTGTTGCCACTCACACTCTACACTTAGAGCCTTTGAGCCCACTTCACTGGTTGGTAAGACAAAGTGTTCTATATCTGTCATTAGTGTGTTTTCCCTTTTCTCCCCCTTTCACCCTGGAGGCAAGAGTATGCAGTTCATTAGTGTTGGATTTTTCCAGTAAACCTGTGTCTGCAGAATTTCACATTACCAGGGGGCCCCTTGGTCTTTAATTCTTTGTTTTGAATTAGCATGTGTTAACCTTCCCTGGTGCTTCCCTTGAAGCCCAGTGTGTGGGGGGAAGGGGCTAGGTTAGTGCTTTATCATAGGAGGAAGGGTGCCAGGGTCTGAGAAAGGGATTGACTCTGATGTGAGCCAGAGGGTATGACTGTGCTGGAGCAGAAGGGGTGAGTCAAGGAATGAGAGTTGCAAGCACAGCAGTAAAGGTGGCAGCAAGTGTTAACGTTGCTGGGTAGGGAGATGGCAGGAAGGCCTGCCCAAGAGGGTGCTTGCAGGTGTTGACAGCCTGTTGGGGAAGCTTGTGCAGAAGAGAAGACTGAAGATGTTAGAGGAGGAGGTGCTGTACTGGTGCAGGGAGGGCTGAGGAGCTGGGCTGGAGTCACCTTTTGGAAGTAGCTATCTCATGTCATCTTTGTGTCTCAGATAAGAAGCTGAAGCACATGGTGGGAGAGCTGTCCCTGTGACTGTCTGAGACCTTGCAGGGTGTGGGAGCAGGTTGAGGACACAGCATGCAGAGTACAGGGAGAGGGCTGGAGGGCAGGGTAGGGTAGCATGGCTGTGGCCAGCTGAACACCACAAGTCTGTACCTCTCAAGCTATTAAGAGAACAAGCTGGTTTTCCCAGTTAAGTATGGCTCATGTGGTAACTCTCGAAGCAGCGCCTTTGAGGAAGGGGGAGGCCCTTGTGGGCTCAGGATGTCAGGGTGGGGTCTGTACAAGAGAAAAATCTCTAGGAAATAGGGTTGTTTCTGGCTTTCTTACCAGGGTGCGAGTGGAGTGTCCCTGTAGGCATGGCGATGATGCTAGGAAAGCTTCTTGGAAACTAACACAGCCCACTCTGTGTCCCCCAGATTTTGAGTTCCCCAGTATTTGGCAGTAGCAGGGGGATAGCAAGTGTATCTGTAGCAGTTGAGGATGTTATGGCCCTGCTTGTTATAATAGAAAAGTGCCCTGTGCCTTTTTAGGAAAATGTACTGAAAGGTAGCCTGGGCATCTGTGACCTTGATGCCCCCAGTTCTCTGGCAAGGCCAGGATACCTGTTCCATTTGGACAATTTGAGAGAGCACATGTCCCACAGGGCCTTTGCTGGGTCCTTGTCTCAGAATCCTCATCCCTGTGTCCTACAGGTGCCTTGTGATGGCTACTTAGTGGAAGGTTCTGGATAAGCTAAGGAGTAAGGAGTCCCAGCCAGTACCAGGACTTTGTTCACACAGGTAGCACATGCAGCTGTCCAGCAGTGAGCCAGGGGTCGGCCACTCTGAGTGAGCCCTTAGTCACTCCAACCTTCTACATCTCAGTTTCCTCATCTGGGGCAAAAGCGTACACCAGGGCTGCCTTTGGGCCTGGAAAGTTTTTGACGAAGTCCAGGGATGGGTTCAGAGGTGGACACCGTGGGAACATTCTTTGGCTCTGCCATTTCTTGAGCCACCACACACCTCTGGGGGTGACTTAGAAGATGGTTTTGCATCATCTGACAGAGCCAGCTGTCACTACGTCTGAGGAGCTAGGAAGTGGGTGTCCATGTGCTACAGTGCCTAGTGCTAATAACAGAAAGGGTCAGGCCCCACCCTGATAGATGGCACGGGCACCCCATCATCAGACCTGGATTGGCAGTATCTCCAGAGTTGTGTGCCTCAACACACACTTGGGGTTGCTGTCCTCAGGGGCACAGAGCCAAGCAGCTGAGTGACAGTAGCCGTTCTCGTAGATGTTCAGGCTTCTAGACCCCAGAGGTAAAACTGCTTAGGGGGGGCTTGGTGCCCATAGTTCAGTGGTTAGGGCATCAGCCACCTATACCAAGGGAGGCCAGTTCGAACCCATTCGGGCCTGCTAAACAACAGTGACAACTGCAACAAAAAAAGAGCTGGGCATTGTGGCAGGCACCTGTATTCCCAGCTACTTGGGAGGCTGAGGTAAGAGAATAGCTTAAGCCCAAGAGTTTGTGGTTGCTGCGAGCTGTGACACCCTGGCACTCTACTGAGGGCAACAAAATAAGACTGTCTCAAAAACAAACAAACAAAAAAACTGCTCAGGGGGTCAGAGTCCCCACTTTATCACAAGCCCTCCCTTCAGCCAGCTTCATCTCCTCCCACAGCTGGGCACAGGGTGGCCCTTTGTAGCCAGCCCCTCCCCTCTCCCCCAGGCCTCTGTGACCCTGGGCACAGATGGTGGGTGGGCAGAGAGTAGCTATCTGGCTACCAACTCTGCCTTTGGGTCACCTGTGCCGCTGGATTAGCACAAACCCCCAGCTCTAAGGTGAAGCTGGTAGGCCACAGCACCAGTGGAACACATGATTACCCCTCATTTCCTTCCCCAGTGGCAGACCTGCTGGCCAACCTCATGGTCCCAGATGCTCCCTGCCACGCACCACCTGCCTCTTCTCTGCCATCTGTTAGTTGGACTGGGACAGATCAGACCCTGCCATGTGTTGGGTTTTTCTCTTTGTTAAATATGACATGTTTCTATTTTTAAATCGAGATGTCTAAAGAACTGGCCCTTGGAAACATGGAAGTATTTTTAGTAGAGATGCAAGAATCCAAACGTGGTTGTATGTCTTGGAGCCCAGTGTTTTTCTTCAGAGTTGAACTGAGCACAAATGATGTCCCTGTGGTCAAGAGCTTTGTCCCAAGGATACTGGGGTCGAGGGGGAGACACATGTAATCCCATGACATAAGAGATACAAATTTATTATAGATCTCTCCTTTCACTATCAAGGCATAATATAGAGTTTTTTTTTTTTTTTTTGGAGACAGTCTCACTCTGTGGCCCTGGCTAGATTGCCGTGGCACCAGCCTAGCTAGCTCACAGCAAGCTCAAACTCCTGGCTCAAGCAATCCTCCTGCCTCAGCCTCCGGAGTAAGTAGGACCACAGGCACCCGCCACAATGCCAGCCTTATTTTTCTGTTTATAGTGGAGACAGGTTCTCACTCTTGCTCAAGCTGGTCTCAAATTCTTAAACTCAAGGAATCCTCCCGCCTTGACCTCCCAAAGTACTAGGATTATAGGCGTGAGCTACCGTGCCTGGTCAATATAGAGTTTTTTTAAATCAACTTTACTAGGCTGGGTGTGGTGACTCACACCTGTAATCCTAGCACTCTGGGAGGCGGAGGTGGGTGGATTGCTTGAGCTCATGAGTTCGAGACCAGCCTGAGCAAAAGCGAGACCCCATCTCTACTAAAAATAAAAAACTAAGGCAAGAGGATCACTTGAGCCCAAGAGTTGGAGGTTGTTATGAGCTATGGCGCCATGGCACTCTAACCAGGGCGACAGCTGGAGACTCTGTCTCAAAAATAAATAAAATAAGATAAAATCAACTTTACCAAAGCTTAATATACACACACACCATAGAATGTACCCATTTTAAGTGTACAGTTCAGTGAGGGGTTTTTTTGAGACAGAGTCTTACTTTGTCACCTCTGGTAGAATGCCGTGGTGTTATATAGCTCACAACCTTTTGAGCTGAAGTAATTCTCGTGCCTCAACCTACCAAGTAGCTGGGACTATAAGTGCCTGCCACAATGCCCAGCTATTTTTAGAGACGGGGTCTTACTCTAGCTCAGGCTGGTCTCAAATTCATGAGCTCAGCCAATCCACCTGCCTTGGCCTCCCAGAGTGCTGGAATTACAGGCGTGAGCCACCACGGCTTGCCCAAGATATGGAACATTTTCATCCCCTCAGGAAGTCACCCCCCTACTCCCAGCCTCCAGTCAGTGCCCTGCCCCAGGCAGCCATAGAGGTAAAGCCATGCTAACCCTGCCTCCTGTGCCCTAGCAGCTCCCAGCTCTCTGGAGGATCTACCTCTGGTCCCCCAAGCCCTGGTTCTGGCCACTGGTCTGACCTGTTGCTTTTGCTCATCCTGTTCACTCTGGTGAAGGCAGAACGGTGATGTCTTATTCAAGTGAGGCAGCCCCATGGGAGCTGAGAAACCAGGGGGCTCAGCCTATGGGACATCTGGAGCTCTGCTCAGGTCTACAAAGCAGGCAGGCATTTTGCCCCCTGCTGGCCCCCTCCAGCTTGTAGTAGAGAGTAGGCAGCAGTGTGTGGTAGCCCCTGTCTCAGGAGTCATCTCTGGAAAGGGCAAGTTGAGGAACTGGCCTCTGCCTTGGCCTGGAATGGTTTAGGGCGACTCCCCAGAGGCTCAAGGTTTGGATAAGGGCTTCCTAAGATACATTTTATTGGTCCTGAAGGGAAAGGGAGAGAACCTGCCCTTAGCTGCCTCCTATAAACAGTGCCCTGTCCTCAAGTGACACACCCAGTGTCTTCTCACTCTTTTGAGACCCCAGTGGGGTTTGAGGGCTGGCTAACTTGTGTCCCAAGTGGTATCTTCCCTCCAGCCTGATAAACACTGAACCAGGTACTGTGGGATCCAAAGTGTAATTCAGTGTGCAGTGATGCACACCAGAGACTCACTGTCTTCAGCAACAAAATGCCCAGCAGCTGACGGTGGTGGTACTGTCAGGGGCTCTCTAGACCTCTTGGTGTAGGACGACATAGGCGTCCTACAGGTGATTCAGTCACCTGGAAAGCCTTCCACCCTTATCTGAAATCCAGTCTTCCTGGAGATTGGAAGTTTGTTAGGTTGATGGCTTTAATTAGACCCATTTTCTTTTTTCTTTTTCTTTTTTTTTTTTTTGAGGCCGAGTCTCACACTATGTTGCCCTTGGTAGAGTGCAGTGGCATCACAGCTCACAGCAACCTCAAACTCTTGGGCTTAAGCGATTCTCTTGCCTCTGCCTCCCAAGTAGGTGGGACTACAGATGCCCCCACAGTGCCCAGCTATTTTTCAGTTGGAGTTGTCACTGTTTGGCAGGTCCTGATGGGATTCAAACCCGCCCGCTCTGGTGTATGTGGCTGGTCCCTTAGCTGCTTGAGCTACAGGCACTGAGCCAATTAGACCCATTTTCTTTTTTTTCTTTTTTTGAGACGGAGCCTCAAGCTATCCCCCTGGGTAGAGTGCCATGGCATCACAGCTCACAGCAAACCCAAACTCTTGGGCTTAAGCGATTCTCTTGCCTCAGCCTCCCAAGTAGCTGGGACTACAGGTACCCACCACAAAGCCTGGCTATTTTTTTGTTGCAGTTGTTTAGCTGGCCCAGGCTGGGTTCGAACCCACCACCTTCAGTGTATATGGCTGGCATTACAACTACTGTGCTATAGGTGCCGAGACAGGCATGGTTTTTTTTTGTTTTTGAGACAGAGTCTCACTAT
>CAUYQV010060559.1:0-12893 GCA_963574575.1 Galagoides demidoff
TTTGTTGAGACGGAGCCTCAAGCTGTCCCCCTGGGTAGAGGGCCATGGCATCACAGCTCACAGCAACTTCCAACTCCTGGGCTCAAGCGAGTCTCCTGCCTCAGCCTCCCAAGTAGCTGGGACTACAGGCGCCCGCCACAATGCCCGGCCATTTTTTGGTTGCAGCCATCATTGTTGTTTGGTGGGCCTGGGCTGGGGATTCGAACCCGCCACCTTAGGTGTATGTGGCTGGCGCCTTAGCTGCTTGAGCCACAGGTGCAGAGCCAAGAAAACTTTTAAGAGGAGTGAAAACCTAACCAGGCTTCTGTAGAGACTGGGACGCAATTGAGAGGGAAAGAACTGTCATCTTAGCAACGAATACGCTTTGACTCTACCATTATTTTATCTACTACTAAGAAAAAAACCTGCCCATTAAATAGTGATCATGCTAATATGCCACTGACTATAAGCTACAAACAGAAAGATCTGCTAAAATGTGAAAAACAAGCACATTTTTTAAATTGATGAAATAGAGTAATATGTAGGCAGGCAGCTCCAGGCTACGGTTTAGAGTCTGAGTTCCCAGGAAAAGGGAGAGCATCTTAAAGATTTTTCTCTCAGAAGCCCTAGAACTCTTGGAAGTGCTGTAGTTTTGGTTTCATGCCAGACCCTGATCTGATGCTATTTAGTAATAAGAATACAGACAGTCCCTGACTTACAATGGTTCAATTTAGGATTGGACAACATTGTGAAAGTCACAACGAGCATGCAAAAGGGATCCACATTCAGTACACTCAACTACCATGAGGCTATGGCTCAATCACAGAGACCAGTGACTTTTTTTTTGTATTGTTTGGTATTTGTTGAGGGTACAAAGAATTAGGTTACACTGATTGCATTTGTTAGATAAAGTCCGCCTTGTAATTGTGTTGACCTGTGATTTTCAAGTGGTATGCCATGACATAATCTTAGATATGCCTCAAAAAATTGTAAAGGTCATTAATTATTTTTGAAAGTTCAAAGCATAGTAAGTATATTCTTTTCCTCTTTTTTTTTTTTTGATCAACATAATTAAAGTGTGCTGAAATAAAAAAGGTTGAAAACACTGATGTAGCCCCACGGTAGGATAAGGAGCATCAGATCAGCACTTCATCTGCTAACTGCCTGCCATGGTGAAGGGATGCAGTGTTGATTTAGGGGACTGACCTGTGTGACCCTGGTTGAGGCACATCATAAGGAGTCTACCCACTCTAAAAAGATGACTGAGATGTTTGGGGTGGAGGGTACCTAGAGAGGTGCTGGCCAGACAAAAGACTTATGTCCACCAGGTTATTACCAAGAGATCTACATTCAGAATTAGACTTAAGATACTGAAAAATACAAATGGAGCCAAATAGTTGATATGGTCAGAAAAACAAAACTTACATCCTACTTCCTTAAAAATGTTTTCCTGCTGTTTGTTATGCAGCTCTTCTAAGATCCATGTTTCTGGGTTGGGTGCGGTGGCTCGTGCCTGTAATCCCAGCACTCTGGGAGGCCGAGGCAGGTGGATTGCTTGAGCTCAGGAGTTTGAGACTAGCCTGAGCTAGAGTGAGACCCCCGTCTCTAAAAATAGCTGGATGTTGTGGTGGGTGCCTATAGTCCCAGCTATGTGGGAGGCTAAGGCAAGAGAATCACTTGAGCCCAAGAGTTTGAAGTTGCTGTGAGCTATGACAACATAGCACTCTACTGAGGGCAACAGAGTGAAGGAAAAAAAAAAAAACCAAAACCAAAAAGACCCACGCTTTTTCTATCACTACCTACTGGTGAATGTAGCAACGCCAAGTCAGTACATCTTTACTAGTAGGGTATCAATAAAATCAAGTTGAAAATGCAAAAGAATTTCAGTCTAAAAGGAAAGTCTGGTTTCAAGCATCTGGAAGGCATTGCAAATACCTATATTATTCATTATGCTTCATTATGGTCATCAAGGGTTCAAAGTCAGATGATTCTCATGACCCTACCAGACTTCTCATGTTCCGTCATGGATCAGGCACAACTAAGAGCTAATCATTTCTTCCTGAGATACAATTAACTCCCTAAGAACAAGAGAGCAAGGAGCAAAATTTCTCATTCCCACACTTTTGCTGCTTGATTCGTCCACTTACATTAGCAGTGGGCATGAATCCATGTTTAGAAACTGGCTAAAACATGTTGGTATAAGATTCCAAACACCATCCATTACATGGACAGGAGTAGAAGCATCTAGTTATCTTCCAAGGCACTGTTTTGGGCAGAAACATGCACACAGCAATCATTTAGTTATTATTCATCAAAGACACACAATCCAAGGGCACATTACTCCTCTTGGTTAAGGCTGTTCATCTGAAAAATCTTAGTAGTTCTCTTGCAAAAAAGGGGATTTAGGGTACTTAGGTAGTGGTGTTTTTAAGCTTAGAAATGGTGATTATAAACTCAGTTTCCTTAGATTAAGCAGTATCAGAGGTGAGAAAAGAGCTCAAGTGGCAAATTTTTATGTTTGTTTAGTTCATTAGTTTTAGAGACAGTTTGATTAGTGGCTCTGTAAGAACTGCTGCTGCTCTGAGACCTTGTGTTCTCTTAACCACTATTCTAAATACACATGTCCTAATCTTTACAAGACTTAGTCTTAAAAGTGATTAATCTGCTATGATTGAAATGTGACCTTTTCAAAATTTCTCCAAAAATAGAAACACAAGTGCCACCTCATATTTTCAAGAGCTGACCCTTTGCGTTTGGTCATATAGGAAACCATTTCCTCTAAAAGGTCTTCATTCCATGATGTAAATGTTTACTAAACCAGACTTACACAGAAAATGGAGTTTTCCTTCCTTCTAGACAACATCTGATCCCTGGGAAAAGCATGGGGCTGATGTAACCTGAAAATTACAATGAACTGAATTTTCAAATTAAGGACTTTCTTAAATCCTGTAAGCTCCCCTATTGGAGGGGGGAACGCCTCCCTGAAGCCAAATAGGTTATTTTTAGTTGGCTTAAAGCCATGTATGGGTTTCTGCTTAAAAATGGTATATTGTTTAGTTTATCTCTATTTCTTTCAGAAAGAATAATATAAACATAGAACAATAAAAATGGTATAAACTCACAGGAAGAAAGAAAAGAGGAGAGAAGTTATCAGGGGGAAAATGACAGCGACAAACATCTGGAAGAAAAGGAAGCCGCATACTGGCGCGTGCGGAGAAGCAAGTCGATTCTCACCATGATACACCAGGAAATCCCTGCAGTGAGAAGTACCAGGCACTGGGGAAGGCTGGGGTGGGGGCTGGGATGGAAAACGGGGGATTAGCCCAAACTGCTTGACTCTGCTACTGCCCACCTCAGCAGGCGGTTGACAGTGTATTTTGTGGACTTAAGCTGGTTCAATTTTTCAAGACTAAGAGGCCCCAGATATGATGGGGCTCGAGGCAAAGGCTCGGTACTGAGAACAGGTGGGTTAACTAAAATGCACACACTGGGGGATGAGTAACCAAACACTGACTGCAGATGGATTTCTCCTACATCTGGGGTTCTCAACCTTCCTAATGCTGCAGCCCTTTAATACAGTTCCTGTGGGTCACGATCCACAGGTTGAGAACTGCTGTCCTAGATGAAGGCCTATGGATACTGAAATCTGAAAGCCCCAAGAAACAACAGGAGCCACAGCTTATCGCTGGTACCGTAAATAGAGTCAACAGCAGAGGACAGGAAGTGACTGTCCCTTCCTCGTTGGTTTTAAGTGTCCTAAGTAAGACAGCCAAAGACCTCTAGGAGGCCTCCATTAGAGAGACCAGAAAAGACAAAAAGAGCAAAGAAACAAAGTAACACAAAATGAACAACCAACCAACCAAAAAATGCAACATACGCAGAGACATAAAAGATTTTACATCTAAGAAATAAGAAAAGGACACTTTAGTGGAAAGGGTGTTAGAGAATGTGGAGAAAATAATCTCAACCAGAATACCAAGCAAAAAGCCAAAGAAATACAATATAGAAGGGAAAGATTAGAGGATCAAACCAGCACTCAAAATCTGAGTAACAGAGGTTCCAAAGAGAAAGAATGAAGACAACAGGAGGAAGAGGTCTGAAAAACAATCAGAAGAAAAACACAAAAAACATCTCCCAGGGTGGAAGGGCTTAGCTTTCCTGACTGATATGGTTCCCCAAGCTCTCTGCGTAAAGAATGAGAAGCAGACATCCATGACACACGCCCATTCACATGATGCCGAAATACGAGAGGCCAATGATTTAAAAATGCTGTAAATTTGCAACAAAGGCCCTTTCCTCCTGCAAGGGGCCACATAGAAAGATTGAGAATAAGGATGGCATTGGGCTTCCACTGCAATTCTGCAATCTAAAGACAATAATGATCAACACCTTCAAATTCTGAATTAAAATTAATTTTGAAAACTAGAATTAGGGGTGGCACCTGTGGCTCAAAGGAGTAGGGCGCCGGCCCCATATGCTGGAGGTGGCGGGTTCAAACCTGGCTCCAGCCAAAAATTGCAAAGAAACAAACAAACAAAAAACTAGATTCGTACATTAAGCTGAACTAGACAGCTGTGGGGAGAGCAGAATAAAGACATTCAGACATTCAAGGTCTTCATGATTTTACCTCATGTTTGCTCTTTCCAAGGAAGCTAGCAGAGGTTGCCCCAGGGAGAAAGGGTGTTAAACAAGGAAGAAAAATACGTGGGACCTGAGAAATTGGCTTCTCCTCAGGAGAGGAATGAAGAAGGCTCAGGATGACCCAGTGACAGATGCAGTTCTTCAGGGCATCCACACAGCCAAGGGCGTCTCCAGGAGTACATGGGAACACCTATTGATGATGTACTGGAAAGTGTGGAAATTAATATAGGGAGACAGTCAGGTTAGTGTACTTTGGGTGCAAGTTTCTAAAGATCTGGTTTAAATGACCTAAAGAAAAAAATGGGGTTTTATTATCTCACATAGCCAGAAGTCCAGGGCCAGTGCAGCCCCCGCGGGTGAGTCCCACTGCTGACTTAAGGACCAGGGCCCCAGGTCGGCTCATACCTGTGCTCGTCCACACAAGACACACGCGGGTGAGGCACATCTACAACCTACTCAAGACACTGCTTGGGAAACATGGAACTATACCCAGGATGTCTGAGTAGGCATCAGAATAACACGGCACCTTTGCAGACTGAAAAAAGAGGAAAATAAACCTAATAGTGCCTGTGAGAGAAGAGTTTAAGAAATTTTGATGAAAAATGTGGGAAAACTTAACAGAAATGTAGAAACTAAGCAAATGAAAATAAACAAGACAATGACCAATTCCAGAACAAATAAAGTGGAGGAGGAAATGTAAGGACTGTTCACTCCTTCATTTAGTACTTCACAATACAGAAGGTCTCAAAAGTCTCCCATAAAGTTGCCATAGGTAAGGAAAATGGGAAACTGTAACTAAATGTGCCCTCTTTTATAAAATATTCATTATAAAAGTCTACAAAGAGGTGGCCAACACAGAGATTATTTTGGTAAAACTCTGTAACAAATATTTTGTAGATCTTCCCTATGTGTGGCAACTCTGGGGACACCCTGTATTGAAATAGAATAATGTAAACACTATACATTAATTCATCAAGCAATGCAATTGTACTGGGAAGAGAGAAAGAAGAAAGGTATAGTGATAAAAGTTCTTACGCTACATTTTCTATAGACAAATCAAAAGAAAATATCTAAGCTTGGTAATTTATTTTATTGATTTAGTTTCAAAGAGGGAACAAATAGCAGGATCCTCCCCTCACCTTCTAATAGACCCTTTATGTGCAGAACCCAAATTAGAATAGATTTGTCAAACAAAAGCAAGCTCTAGTGTTGCCTTTTCCCCATTTCCCCTTCCCCATCCCACCTCGCATCCCCCAGCTCTCCCACCCACACCCTACACCCAGTTGGCTGACAGACGGGAGGAGAATCCATGCTAAAAGAGTTAGTTATAGGCATCAGCTCTTTTGCCTTTTGGGAAGGGTCCAATATACCATGGCAGGGGGAGTCCCCGTAGTTTTCAGGTTGGCAGTAGTCCTGGACTCTACAGTCTGCACAGGAAAGGTATCTGAATTCTCCGGCAGGTGTAATGGCAGTGACAGACCTAAGTAGGTATCCTGTTACATCAGACTGCTTAGAGAAAGGACCAAGGATCTACACCGAAAGCAGCCAGATGTTATTCATAGGCTGCATGAGCCCCACTGAGCTACCAATTCTCCTAAGCTTTGTTAAAAGCCAACCACAGTTTTAAAATTCATATTTCTGTGCCGTAACAAATTTGCATCTTCTTCCTTAAACTCTATAGGACTTGACAACTTTAGGGACTGTCCTGAGAAAGTCTCATCACAAGAATTATTAAGTTGGAAGGTCCACAAACAAGCACAGGGAGATTTCCCCAATAACCCTGACCGTAACACTGCAATCCACAGTGATCTCCAAATTCATTTAGCACATTTCCCTCAGAGCTTAAATGACTTACCTCAGTGGCTTTCAAACAGAATCTAACATGGAACCTAATCAATAAGACAGCTAGGAATGCAGCTGCTATGGTTGCCGGGTATCCTGCTCCCCGTACCCAGCAAAGGCCTACGGCTTCCTCAAGTTCAGTTCAAAACCATTAACTTTCCATCTTGCTGCTCCCACCAAAGACTCTTCTTGGCTCTGCTTTCCCACATCCTACCCTCCTTCAGCAGGACACCCTCTCAAGGCCCACCTCCTCCAAGACACCTTCTCAGACTGCTCACTGAGGCTGGCTTCTCCCTGAATCCACTCATTCATCCACACTTTACATTCTAGTAGTCCTAACACACAGGATCGCTACACCTTCCACAGGCCTGCTTCACGTTCTTATTTCTTGCTATTTGGTATGACAAAGGAGACAGTACGGATTTAAATAAAAAGACCATTTTTAAAAACAATTTTATAAATAGATACTTATAAAAGGAGAAACACATACGCAGAGCACCCACATTACCAGTGAGGTGACCCCAGCCCTTCTCTGCTGCTGCTGAACCCTGCCATTCTCTTCTGTGTTGGGAAGGCAGAGAACAGGAAGAAGCATTCCATCCTGCATTTAACTCTTTTCTACCTATGCACTCAGTTTTTCGAGTAGAGTTTCTATGCCTTTGCTGGTGTTTTTGTTTTTTTCCAGAGTGGGAACCAGGCTTTTTAGTCCAGCTTTGACTTTGTTTGCAATTTCTGGGTCAGAACTCTGAAGAAGGCTGAAGAGAGAGGAACAAAAATGAACAAACTTTAAATTTCATATAAACCCCTAACATCTGCAAACCCTACCTATCCTCATAGTATAAAAGAATTCATTAACTGTGACACAAATCTTGTAACCATATGCACATTTTGTTTTTTCATTCATTAGATGCTGAGGGCCAGTAGCCCCTATCTGTTTGGAATGGAGTTGCTCCTCCCTTCACTCTGTCTTAGACTGACTTTTATTCTGCCTTAAAAATTATTCACGTATTCGATCTTCCTTTCCCCATTGGGATTATAAGCTAGAAAGGGCGGTCTGTGTGGTTTTTCTTTTCATTTCATGGCACCACTTGTACAGAGCAAATGGTAAAGAAATGCTCACTGAGTGGCTGGATGAACTCACGTGAACAGGGCACAGGGAGGTGAAGTGCGTGCATGAGAGGGCAGAGTCAGTGGCCTGCCCATGGAAGTCTACAGCTCTAACACTTAGAGAGGGGGCCAAGAGCTTTCCCTTGGGGCTTCACTGCATGAGGTGAAACCTGCCTCTGCTACTCAATAACTGTACAACTAAGACCATGCTACTTAAATTCTCTGAGACTCAGTTTCCTGATCTTTAGAATGGGATTAAAAAGAGAACCTACTTTCTGCCTTACAGGGCTACTGCAGCTCAAATTATCTTATAGCTAAAGCACCTAGCCAGGGCCTCATAAGAAGGAAGCACTCAATAAATGTTAGTCTTTAAACAAAATAACCCTGGCCTCTGCTTTCTGACACCTTGCCTGAGTGCTCGGTCACAAGAGAAGGGAGCCCAGGAGACTGGGGACTGGGTGACAGGCACCTGGCCATAGAGAACTAGGCCTGAATCTCCTGCTTGCCTCTCACTTTTGCAGGACATGGATATACTGATCTCTAAAACACATTCAAGAAAGAAACTACTTGGCATTTGCCAAAGTCCCTGCGCCAAATAACTTCCGTCATGTCAACAAAGAGGGGGATAAGCTACCAGCCCCGAGCAGCATTCTCCTGCTTGTGGGACAAGTAACAAGCAGAGCCGGCCGCCCGCAAAGTTTAAAAAGTAGAAAAATAAAGGATCCTTTTAATGGATTTGTGACTCATTAGATGTTTTTATTTTATACACCTTGGTTAAATACAGTTACATAATGCATAATCTTAATGTGCACTGATCATATTCTAAATATTAGATAGAATGCTAGGCATTTTATATGCCTTGTGCACTCTTAGTTTTAACAACCTTAGGATTATTATTAATCTTGTTTTACAACCGAGAAGATTAAGGCTCCAACAAGCTGAATAATTTTCCTTAAGCCATGCAGTAAGCTGGGACAGGAACCCAGGCAGTCTGTCTAGAGCCAAGGACATTAAATGCTAGAAAATTCTGCTTCCCTGAGTAATTTTTCACCTGATATAATGTGTACAGCTGATTGTCTCTTTTCACTCAAAATGTTTTTTTATTTACAGCTACAAGGTTTGGCAAAACATGAATTTTAAGTAAAATATAAACAAGCAGGGGCTATACCAAATAAGTCATGCACATTATTCAAAAACCAAACAAAAATGATTACTGTGTTAATTATTAAGGCAAAATATAGTTCAACTTCCAAACAGAACTATACGTATTCCATGATCTCTTGTTCCAATTCTAATAATTTATAATGAACCTATACTATCCTTCTTAGCAGGTTAGTATTAGGGGGCCAAGAGCTTTCCCTTGGGGCTTCGCTGCATGAGGTGAAGGTTAGGTTATCCAACAGGAGCTCTGACTGATGAGCAACTTCTATAAATTAATTTCATGGCATTGCTGAAATTTCTAGTTAATTGAGTCTAATGAAAAAAAAAATGTGTCAGTTGGTATTAAAACGCCTGGTAAAGAAATTCGTAACTAAAAAGCTCATGTTTCAACTAATGGATTCTGACTGTTTAACTTCAACTGGAAAATTAACTAATTTTAATGAGAAATGAAGAAAATTATCTGTAACACCCACACATATTTGGAAACACTGGTATACCTGAAGACACAAATGCTCTTGTGTGTATGTTTGTACAAGATCAAAGGATATATTGAAGAAACACTCAACACATATTTACAAACCACACAGATTAAATTGCACAGCACGTTGCAAATGAAATATTGTAGAAAACAGAAACTAGGCTTGGTATCTGTTTTCCCAAACCTTGGTAACACAGCAGGGATAAAAAAATCAAGAATGATTGCTTCAAAGCAACATACAAATCTTCTATGAAATGAATGCTTCTAACAGAAAGATTTCGTCTGGGTACAGACTATCTGGACATATCTATGACCTATAAATTATAAACTCAATTGAGTTCCTAAAAGATGGGCCTCAATACATACATCATCAGTTTTCTCTCATTTTAAGTTAGAAATAAACAATTAGCATACAGACTTCAGTAAATGTTTTTTCAATACTTTATTTATCTATTTTTCTTTTTTGAGACAGAGTCTTACTTTGTCACCCCTAGTAGAGTGCCATGGCGTCACAGCTCACAGCAACCTCAAACTCTGGAGCTCAAGTGATCCTCTTGCCTTAGCCTCTAGAGTAGCTGAAACTACAGGTGCCTGCCACAACACTGGCTATTTTTAGAGATGAGGTTTTGCTCTTACTCAGGCTGGCCTCAAACTCATAAGCTCAAGCAGTCCACCTCCCTCTGCCACCCAGAGTGCTAGGGTTACAGCACCACCTGGTCTAATACTTTTAGAATCTTTGAAAGCAATGAAAGAAAATCATAAGTACAGTCAAGCATGATTTAAAAAATAATGAAATCATAGTTTTCACAGGAACATAACTAATTCACTAAGACCAGCCTGAGCTACAGCGAGACCCCATCTCTACTAAAAAGAGAAAAACTAGCTGGGCATGGTGACAGCGCCTGTAGTCCCAGCTACTGGGGAGCCTGAGGAAAGAGGACCACCTGAACCCTGTGTGCTATGATGCCATGGTACTCTCTACCTAGGGTTACAGAATGAGGTTCTGTTTAAAAAAAAATGAAAAAATAAAAAATAAAAACCCCTAAGGATGGAGTGAAAGAGGTATTGCTCTCTAATATCTGGTATACTAGTCTAGACCACAAGTGACTGATAGTAATACCAGACTACTGAGAACAAATATTAGAACTGAGAAATGAACACGAAGGAAGTAGTATCTTTTACATGCCCATGTCCTGCAAAAAGAAAGCCACACGCTCTACATACCTGGAAAGAATAATGGCACCTCGATTTACACTGGCCCAGGACTTGAGGTTCTTCATACCAACATGCTCTACAAGTGTTTTTGCAAAACAACCTATAAAATAGAGGAAACCTTAGTGAACATCATAGACCAAGATTTAAACTTCCAATCCCCTTCTCTATTGCCCGTAAACCTGCAAATATGTTTTAATAAAAAAAGTTAATAAAGAGTTCTCACCCCATTTCCCTTAACACTAAAACTTCCACGGAGGCTTATACAATACATTTATAGAACAGTCATTTCTTTTTACTCTGATCCACAACCTAGGCTATGTTTATCAGTAATTACTCAAGAAAAACAATGAATTCTTGTAAAATGCTCACTTGATCATGCGTGCATTTCTTTGCAATATTTAATGATTTAACTTTCACCTGAAAGATATTCAGGAAGCAAATGCTTGACAATGGCAGCTGGTGTTTGGCTGAAATGAAAGTTCTCCCTGATGGAGGAATGCTCACCCAGAAGGTGCCACAAATACAACACTATGTTCATATGTTCAATAGTGAGTGAAGAATGGCTGTTACAGCTCACACCTGGCAATTTCTCTCTACAATGCGTAAATATCCACACATCAAAAACATCATCTTATATTATCCTAATACTTCTAATTCCAAGGTCTTGTTATTACATTATTCAGTGTGCTATCTAAGTGTAACTAATTCTTGGACAATAGAGAAATCCTGATGGTTAGTATAGATGGAGGTAGGGATAGTGTATCTTGAAGGTGAACATCTTAGCTAAGTATAACAGCATGTACTATATATTCATTCAAAGATATCCAAATGGCTATTCATCTTTTCGTGGCACCTGCCAATGAGAAAGAGTCAGCTGGTGTGGCAAAGTGTATTCTCCAGAGGTGACCACAAGAGTATCTCGTGCCCTCAGTCCCCCTCTAGAATCCCACCATTCTGTCATTTATAGGTGGATCCACACCTTCTCCTTTGGAATCCAGGTTAGCCTTTGTGATTGACTTGACCAAGAACGTATAGTGAGAGTGACACTAAATTACTTCTGAGAAGAAATCATCAAAGTACTATGCATTTATTTTGTTCTCTTGATATGCTTCACTCTTAAAAATCACCACCACCTTGTGAGGAAACCCAAAGCAGCCCAGGAATAGAAAGTGATTCTGTTGGGTCCTAGCCAACAGCTCATGGCAACTAATAGCTAGTACCAACTTGGTGGCCATGTGAGTGAGCTACTGTAAACGTGGACACTCCAGCCCCACACTGAGCAGCCCCAGATGAGTCTAAGCAGAGCAAAGAAAGCTTCCCCAAACTCTGATCAATAATTATCCTGAAAACTATTAAGTTTAGAAGTGGCTTGTTACACAGCTAACTGATAATCAAAACGGCTGAACCCAAAGTTAGACACACGTGGTACTACATGAGAAGGACAGACACATCAATCAGGCCCTATGTGAGAAGGACAGACACACTGGGTCCTACATGAGAAGGACAGACACATCACGCCCTACATGAGAAGGACAGCCACATCAATCAGGCCCTACATGAGAAGGACAGCCACATCAAGCAGGCCCTATGTGAGAAGGACAGACACATCAGGTCCGACATGAGAAGGACAGACACATCAGGCCCTTCATGAGAAGGACAGACACATCAGGCCCTACATGAGAACTACAGACACATCAATCAGGCCCCACATGAGAAGGACAGACACATCAGGCCCTACGTGAGAAGGACAGACACATCAGGTCCTACGTGAGAAGGACAGACACATCAGGCCCTATGTGAGAAGGACAGACACATCAATCAGGCCCTATGAGAGAAGGACAGACACATCAGGTCCTACATGAGAAGGACAGACACATCAGGTCCTATATGAGAAGGACAGACACATCGGGTCCTACATGAGAAGGATAGACACATCGGGTCCGACATGAGAAGGACAGACACATCAGGCCCTATGTGAGAAGGACAGACACATCAATCAGGCCCCACATGAGAAGGACAGACACATCAGGCCCTACATGAGAAGGACAGACACATCAGGTCCTACGTGAGAAGGACAGACACATCAGGCCCTACATGAGAAGGAGAGACACATCAATCAGGCCCTATGAGAGAAGGACAGACACATCAGGTCCTATGTGAGAAGGACAGACACATCGGGTCCTATATGAGAAGGACAGACACATCAGGCCCTACATGAGAAGGAAAGACACATCAGGCCCTATGTGAGAAGGACAGACACATCAGGCCCTACATGAGAAGGACAGACACATCAATCAGGTTCTACATGAGAAGGACAGACACATCAATCAGGCCCTACGTGAGAAGGACAGACACATCAGGTCCTACGTGAGAAGGACAGACACACCAGGTCCTACATGAGAAGGACAGACACATCCGGCCCTACATGAGAAGGTCAGACACATCAATCAGGCCCTACATGAGAAGGACA